>JAHXMU010000300.1:256354-364520 GCA_019455685.1 Philornis downsi | reverse complement strand
TAAAAAAAAAGTTCTGTATTTTCTTTCCTCTACTTTATTAGGAAACTGTTGTTTTTGTGCGAAAGATTAGTTAAAAGTTTTGCTCATGTACTTGCACGCATTGTAGTTGGCATTTTTTGTTACAGCTTTTTGTAAATGACGCTAATGGATGTGATGAAATAACTCTAAACTGCAACTTAAAATGGAAAGAAGTTTAAAAATTCTGTGCATGTTGACTGGTACAAACTAAATATTTCGCAGTCGTAAACATTCAAAAGTGGGATTTCAAAAGGGTGATTTTGTTTTATATAAAAGAAAGTAATAAATCGACATTGTAGTCTTACTTCAAAACCTCTTACATGAAGTAGCTACAGTTTGCTTTGAGTAAGAAGAATATTGTCCACAATACCGGGTTGTTATTAAAGATTTATGGCATAAGCGGGATTGTTCGTACCACAGGTCCGGTGATGTGAATAATTATTTGCGGAATGGTTGCCGTTTTTTTTCTTGTATTGAGTCTTCTCCTGACGGTTTCTAGATGAAAATGGAGGAAGTATTAAGTGGTCATAAGACATTTATGATGCCATATAAACGTTATGTTAAGTACAACAAATAACAAAAGTGTGTACAATTTTTAATTGTTATGCTTTAATTGATTTCATTTAACTGTCAGAGTGGAAATTGCACAATAAACGGCTATTTAAATATTGCACACGTAAAGCATTAACACATTTTGGCGAAGGATGGCTCAAAAGTCAGTTAAATTTAAGTCTGAATGTTGCGTTGTACACAGTGGTCGGTTAATAGCAAAAAAATGTTTGTGATTTTTTAATATTTATGCAACTGAGCTCATATTTTACAAAGACCAAACAGGCCAGATGATATATAACACATCCATCAACAAGTCTCCAGATTAACGCACAAGCATCGCCTCTGACAAAAAATCGATATTATTTTTAACAGGCGCAAATCTCTTCATGGCACTTGCCAACATTTCGTGTCATTTCGATCATTCGGGTTTAAATTACAGTGCTGGAAATGATGCTGCTTTTGCCTTTGAATGCCTTTGAATCAAGAAAATAAGTTTATTGTGTTAATTAAATATTTTCTTTTGTTGAGCAAAAATTACACTTTAACTCGATAATGCCTTACAAAGTATTACGACGACTACTCCTTTTCGAAAACAACCATTCACTGATGCTTTGGTGATCTTAAATGAGATTGTCGATGACATTTAGTGGGAGATCATCACATCACATCACATAAAATCGGAAAGATTGATAAAAAAAAAACAGAATTCCAGGCAAACATGTTTTTTTTTTCCTCCGTCCTTGGCCCTATTGGCTCATAATATATATACGGGTTTCAATTTTTCGGTTTCAAGAGTAAAGTTAAATAATGCACACTTAAAGTTTCGATTTCGTTGTAACTTTTGTTTCATTATAATTCTTGGACCCCGTCATTATGTACGAAATACAATGTAATTTAAATGACCGCCTCTGGATTGGTTGCAGCAGTGGATCCTTTTGAGTTAGTTTTCAAAAAAATACGTCCAAGACCATAATGCGCACCGAACAGTCACTTTTTCCGGATGCAGTGGTTTCTTCACAATCACTTCAGGGTTCTTCGAGCTGCACATGCGAAAATTTCGCTTATTGACGTAATCAACGAGTGAGAAATAACCTTTATCGCTGAAGAAAATTTTATTTGATTGAAAGATTACGTTTGATTCACCACTACTGTAGTAAGTTTTAACTATTTTTATGCGTTATTCGGTTAGTAAATGGTAAATCATCCATATTCGTAAATAGCGACAATTTCACTAAATAAACAAAACTTTGGATGGCAGCCTTGCCAGACCGGCAGTTTTGAAACCACTAAATGGATAACTCGTTACATATAATATATAATACATATGATAGCTAATCACATATTTTATAAATATGAAAAAAACAAATTCCCCGAAGCGCATTAGGACCATTTCGTTGATTGATTTTAAATTAAAATTCATTCGCCCTGAACTCGGTAAACGTAACCCTTGATAAATATAAAAAATTTACTTTATGTTATAATGAGTAGAAAAATAAATACCACTTAGCGAAATAAAGGGGCGGGCGCAAAGCTAAACAGGCGCCATAAATTCGTACAGCATCACACACGACGCATAGTGTAAAATGTTATGCTTTTTTCTCAGGCTCCAATTCACTATAGGCGATCTGAGGGGGCTTAGGCTCAATAGAAAGGGTTGGAAACCAAGAGATCTGGGTTCCTATTCATACTCTGCATTTAATTGATTTAAGAAATATGTATACTTTCAGGAAAAATTAAGGTATCTGAAACTTACATTGGTACTTATTATAAAGCTGAGTGCGGCTTGCGACGTGGTCCTGGTGGTTGCTAAAGTGCAAAGAGGCTCGTGCTCTCGTCGACCACGACCACGAAACCCCCGTGCACCGGGGTGTTTTTTTTTTTTAATTTCATGATTGGATAGGTGGGATTTTACATCATTTAACAATAGTTCATTTTACAATTCATTCTAATTCATTTTTAAAACAATTCTTAAACTTCATTAAATAATTAGATCAGATATAATTATATAGGGTGATTTTTTAAGATTTAAGTTTTTCAGGTTGGCAGCACTGGTTGGTAATGGCGTCCAAACGTCATCTCTTAAAGTGAAAAGTGTATTGTATAATTTGCCATTTCATCATGGAATGAAGAATGACCTACCACAATGTCTAATTTTTGGTGAATGGCCCTTACAAAAGCCCAATGAAAATCCGCTGTTTTATCGAAAAATTGTGTTCAGCGATGAGGCTAACTTTTTGCTGAACGGATACGTACACAAGCAAAACTGTCGCATCTGGAATGATGAACAGCCACATGCCATACATGAATTACTGATGCATCCCGAAAAAACGACAGTTTGGTGTGGTTTGTGGGCTGGTGGCATCATCGGTCTATTTTTCTTCAAAGACGACCGTGAAAGAAACGTTAGCGTCAACGGCGAACGATATCGAGCCATGATACACGATTTTTTTTTACCCCAATTGGCTGAGTTGAACTTGGTTGACATGTGGTTTCATCAGAACGGTGAAACATGCCACATCGCTCGTGAAACAATGGATATGTTGAGAGATGAATTTCGTGAGCAGCTTATCTCTCGATTTGACCCTGTGAGTTGGCCCCAAAAAACTACGATTTAACGTCTCTTGATTATTTCTTGTGGGCTTACATCAAGTCGTTAGTCTATGTGGACAAGCCAAACACTTCCGATAGGACATTTTAAGACGGAACCGCGGACGACATTTACATGAATCTTTAAAAATCAAATGTCGAAGATCAATTTATCGATTCCAATAAAAAAAATTAATATGTGATGCAAATTTGAATGTTTTATTAGATTAAAAAAAAAAATACGATTAAAAAATTACCCTATATTATAGAGATAAGTGTGGTTGAAATATATTTTGAAATTATATGTAGAAACTATTATATTTTTCCAAAAGTCTAGATATATTAATCGGCATACAAATACATAAGTTTTGATAAAACGCAAATTACAACATTTCGCGAACTAAGTTGTCTGTATATCACAATACCATAAATGTTACTGCTAATGAATCTGCCAATGCTTTATGGAAGACAGTTGTATTTAATCAAAAGTCAAATTCTAATATATCAAATTTTAAGTTTGATTTGTTGTACTTTTCCGTTATTGAAAAATAATAATGATATAATTTAACATCAAAATCAGCTATAATATTTATTTAAGAATTGATTGATGACCTTTTCTTTCAAAATTGAATCCATATTAAAATAATGCAGATCTAGTCTAAAATGTATCGCACATATATCATAACTCGATTCACTTTAGTGAAATATAATTCAGGATTAACCAGTGTTATTTTAGAATAATCCCAAAATTAGGTACAATACTCGTATTATCAAAATCTATGTATACGCATAACAACCGCTGATCGTTGTTACATTTTGCAGCTATCCGATGGTCATATGAGGGGAAAAGTACTCATATTGTGAGCTTGGCAATAATAACACAATCACTTTTTTGAACTTTTGTCAAATTATGTGGCATCCAACGAGAACAAATGCTTTTGAGGACTAAATCATTTTGCAATATTTAATATGTGATCACCTGTGTCTGATCTACCATTGCCAGTCTCTACATAAACATATTCTGACACTGATTCTGATTTTGAAATTGATTCTTGGCGGCCTTTAAGAAAATAATACTTGATTGAAAGAAGGCCACAATGAAATTCGTTGTACTACCGTTTCACAATCGAGGAAGTTTGTTTTTCATTATCAAACACACTGAAGCAAACATAAATTGCTCATATTGCAATACCAAGTTTCCATTTTTAGAACTTGTTCCGAAGGAGTGAAGGAATCTATCATTTGATATAGCCAAAAATGTAACAGCCAGAAGGAAGCGTCTGAAGTACCATGTATTTGTTGACCAACCACGTATCATGACTTTTTAAGTCGATTGAGCGATGTCCGATTGTTGGTAGATGCGATAACATAAAAAAATTTCCCTTGCATCCCGTAAATAAGATGTGGGAAAGTTTCTCCCATTCAGTGAGCTTTCACGCATTCTATTTTCAGACTCGATGGGACCTACAGTTTGAGAAGAATATAATGAAAAGTGTCTGTATACGGGATTGAGCCCGCGATCATGCGAATTATAGTCGCTTGTAACAACAATCGCACCGCTTACATAAATCTTTATGGAACTTCCTAAAATTAGGTAACCTGTGCCAGATCGTAGCCAGGGATTGTAGATGAACTACATGGTGCCACTCCTTCTGTTAACTAAATGGAGCCAAACTTAATAGACGATAAGCGTTTGTTAGAGTCCCAGAATAAAGCAATGCAACCTGGCCGCACCCCTTCTAGTGCCTTCCATATAAGTTGGTCGATATTCCGAAATTCAATCTTTCGTTAATTTGGTTTTTTGGAACCTGGTAAATCTTAAGACGAAGTGATAATACAACTATGCCCCTTCTGGGACCTAACATAGGAACGATTTATTCACATCGTTTGTTTCGAGTTGTAAATATTTCGAAAAGTTTCAAATTTGGTTCACATCATGGGCCTGGTAAACTTATTTTTGAAAATGAAAATGCCACATCCCTCCATCCTACTAGAAATTGATCGATCTATCGAAATTTTGTTTTCGTTGTAATCTCAAAATTGTAGACTACAGAAACTCAAATTTTGCAAAATTTTATTATTTTATAACGCTTACTGGAAATTGGAGACTTAGTTACAAGACTAAATTACAAATTACCTAATTAAACCCATATATTCGCAGGTTAATATGTGTCATTTAATTGCACCAAATTCGGTAAAATTTAACACTCATCACGTGTTCGGTAAACTAAGTTCTGTGGATGGAAATGCCACAAATTTAAATTGGATAAATTTGTGAAAATCAACATTTTAAGCGGATGGTTTCGGTAAGTAATAATTTTCTTTTATTGTACGTTACTTCAAACTATTTTTTTTTTTTTTTTTGGTATGAACATGCCACTGCGACCTTGGATGAAGGTGGATGTTAGTCAACCTACCATACAGAAATTTCTGTGTTGATTTGTGTAAACGATATTTTGGGAAGCAATAACATTTTTTACAATTTCGTTCTTATGCGGAAGCTTAATTTTGCCGGGATTCCATAATACAATTATTTATAATAACTATTTTTACCTTTAAATTATGCTCTTTTTTATGTTAAAAATAAACAGGAGATTTCTCATACCTGAAAAGCAAAAAGAAATAAATAGTTATTAGTTTTAAAGCTTCAAATTGTTCAGAAAATACCTCAAATTTTGTGCATTGGATAGAATAGAATGCATTGAATATAATAAATTTATATACTGCTAAGAAGACTACAGTTTTCGGTTTAATTACGTATGTATGTAAAATGAAACCAATATCCCCAAATTTGTAATTTGTAATAATAAATTGAAAGTAAATATAGTTTGATGCGAAACATAAAATTTAGTTAAGTTGAGAACAGAAATATACAGTGGTATCCACTTACTGTTTTCAAAACCGCCGGTCTGGTAAAGCTGTCAGCCGTTAAATAGCTGCCATCTGAAGTGTTATTTATTTAGTGAAAGATTTGCCATTTACGAATATGGATCGTATAATAACCAAAGAACGCGTAAAAATAGTTAAAATTTACTACAAAGGCGATGATTCAAACGTGGGCACTTTTCCTGAATTACTGGGTGATTACTGCATGCTAGGAATTGGAAAGATTATAAAGAAATTTGAAGAAACTGGAAGCGTTAGAGATGTGGTCAAGCCCGTACAGCATCGCAATGCACGCACTGGCGAAAATATTATTTCTGTTAATGAAAGTACGGCAAATAATTCGAATTGTAATTCTAAGCGACTTTTTTTTGGTCTGCAATTGAATACTACGAACTGGATGATATGTGATTTCAACAAGACCGTGCCAGGAGTCTTCCGATTTTGACTTCATCGCAGATAATTTTCCAGAAAGCGTAATTTCACGATTTGGCGACGTCCATTGATCACTGAGATCATGCGGTTTGACGCCATTAGACTTTTTTGAGCGGTTACGTCAAAGACTGTGTTAATGCAGATAATCTCCAAACGTTGCAGCATACCGACCCGAAATACCGCCCGAAATGTGCGAAAAAGTTGCCGCAAAACTACCTTAAAAGGGTCTACTGCTACAACCAATTAAAAGGAGGTCATTTAAATGCAAGCTTCAAGCATTATAATGAAATAAAAGTTTCATCGAAATCATAGTTTTATACCTGTTTTATTTGACTTTACTTTTGAAACCGAAAAATGGATAATCAGTTACTTATTTTCCCCACTTGTGCCCTCACTGGTAATTCCCTTTAAAATTTGTGCGTTTAGCCAATAGACAACGTTTCCTCCATAATTTCTAAGCTTAAGTTCATTATTCCGATTCTTATTTATAAAAGGTGATTTTTCAAACGTAATTTTTTTTTAAAAATCGAATAAAACACTTAAATTTACATCACATATTAAATTTTTTTATTGGAATCGATAAATTGGTCTTTGCCATTTAATTTTTAAAGATAATTTCTAGTAAATGTTGTCCGCGGTTCCGTCTCAAAATGTCCATTCGGAAGGCCCAATCTTGTTATATGGCAGAGCATACTGTACACTTTTCACTTTGATAGATGACGCCATTTGACACCATTACCAACCAGTGCTGCCAACGTGAAAAACTTAAATTTTAAAAAATCACCCTTTAATTCTGTTCTTTTATTGTGCGATAATTAAAGTTAAAGTGTATTGAGCTCAGCGTCAAATTTAAGAACTTTGCAAGTGTTCATCTAAGCAAAATTCAATTTGGCACTTAATTGTGTTTGCACCACTGCAAAATAGCTGATTTAATAGCCGAAAACAGTCGTCTTTCACAACACTAAGGTCGATTTCGGATTTTCCACTTTCTCTTTCTTAATATACCAAAATGTATTAATAATAGAATAAAATAGATTACGCAGGATAAATAAGGACAATGTCTGTTACTAAGATTCTCTTTTGGCTTATATGCAAACTAAATCGGTTGGCTTGGTTGAAACAAATCTGTAAAATGTGTGTACAAAACCAAGTAAAAAAATCATTTATAACATGTCGAAGGTTTTACATATGAAATTGTAGAGAATTTCTGGTACACGTAATGTCTTAACGAATTGTTTCCTAATTAGTGAAAGAGGTAAATATACGTTAACTTTATGTAGTCATTACATCTCCATGTGTGTTCCCCCTTTTACGGTCACGCACGTTCTCCAACGAAATAATTAAATAACGCTAATTTTATCAGACATTCGCCTTAAATTCCCACATCACGCTCGCTTGCGAACTGAAATATTTAAAACATGCACTAACTTTTACTTAATTAAATTTTACTAAAAAAAAAAATTATATTTACAAAGGTCTTAAATATCCTTCAGTGTAAATATAAATCAATTAAAAATGCCAGGTTTTGTCGTATTTTTTGTTCATTTTACATAACTTCACGTCGTTCCAAATGTACGAGATACAAAGACGAACTGTTACAATTAAAAGCACATGCACACATTTCACGTTAACTCAACGATATTAATGTCAAAAACTAAGCAGAAGGAGTCCCACCCTTAGGATATACACGTACGATATTTTCGTATCGGAATCGCATTGATGTGAGAATAGCTTTAATTTCACAAAAGATACATTACTTAAGGCAAAATCTATGTGGAGTGAGTAAATCTCATAGCTTAATAATATTCAGAACGTATATAAATTTCCTGCTAAATACAAATATTGTTGTTTTAAAATTTTAAATAGAGAAAGACATCAACATGTTACAAGTTTCCAGTAATGGTAAATAATATCTGAATTCATTGCAATGTCTAGATGGTTCTTCAATTATTAGGATATGCATGTACTATGCCTCCTGAGACAAATTACACAGGGTTGCGCCAAAGCAACGTTAAGATTTGATCAGTGAATACATTTTAAGTCTGTTTAAGTCTTTTTTTCGCTCTTTAGAGAATTAACTAAGTAATACTTGGAAAATTTGTGATGAAAAGGCTCAGCACAGAACAAAGAACCACGGTTGTTCAATTTTACTTTGAAAGTCAACATTCGATTATTCAGATCATATTGAAATTTCTTTCATGTTCAAAATGCTCCTAACGCTCCAACAATTTACCGATTGGTTCAGCGTATTGGGCAACATGGGGCTGTCTGTGATCTTCCGCGTGCTGGAAGAACTCGTGCATTTCGAAATGAAGTGACCATTGCTCGATTGTAGCAAGTATTGAGGAAAACCTCGAAACTTCCACCAGGCGATGTTCTCACCAGTAAGAGATGTCTACACAGTCTTCGCAAAGAATTTTACATATGTTACATCTTTTCCTATATAAGATGCAATTGGTTCACGAGTTAAAACCAAATGATGCACAAGAACGCATTCAATATATAGGGTGGTTTTTTAAGATTTAAGTTTTTCAGGTTGGCAGCACTGGTTGGTAATGGCGTCCAAACGTCATCTGTCAAAGTGAAAAGTGTACAGTGTACTCTGCGATTTCATCATTGAAAGACTAACAAACGAGTAACGATTGCAAATCGTTGAAATTAATTATCAAAATTCGTGCTATGTGACAAATATGAATCGTTTGATTCGACCATTTTATGGTTGTCATAATCGACCTGCTGAAACAACAATTCGTACTGTTATCCCCAAATTTCGCACCAAATTTACTTTGTTGGACATGAAATTCGCATGCGTAGAGTGCGTATCGAAGAAAATATTGCAGCCGTAGCGACCAGTGTTAATGACGATCGTGAAATGTCAATTCGTCGCCATTCTCAGCGATTGGGCATCTGTTACTCAACCACAAGGAATTTTTTTTTGCCCCAATTGGCTGAGTTGAACTTGGTTGGCTTTTGGTTTATCAAGACGGTGCAACATGCCACACCGCTCGTGAAACAATGGATATCTTGAGGGATGAATTTAGTGAGCAGCTTATCTCTCGATTTGACTTTGTGAGTTAGCCCCCAAGATCTTGCAATTTAACGCCTCTTGATTATTTCAATTATGTCAAGTCGTTAGTCTATGTGGACAAGCCGAACACTATTGAAGCCTTGCAGAATAACATAAGATGCGTTATTCGTGGAATACAGGCCGAAATGCTCGAAAAAGTGTCGAAAAATTAGACCTTCCGAATGGACATTTTGAGACAGAGCCGCGGACAACATTTACATGAAATTATCTTTAAAAATTGAATGGCAAAGACCAGTTTATCGATTCCAATAAAAAATGTTAATATGTGATGCAAATTTGATTCGATGTAAAAAAAAAGTACAATTAAAAAATCGCTCTATAGCCGTCGTTAACGTCACTTATACGCCGCACTTTATATCACAACATAGAAAAACTAAGTCATTTTTTTGATAAACAAAATTGTGTCAATATTTTACTTTGGCAACTTCTTTACCAATGAAATGCTTTGTGCATTTGTCCTGAACTCCACGCTGTCACCATTCCTAATTTTAATTGTACACTCCACCATACAATTAAGATTATATTAAGCTTGTTATCTCGACTAAAGCAAGTAGAAATACTCATCTAAGACCTCGTCAAATATAATTTTATGAAAAAAATCGAGCCAGTGAAATTTTTCATGAAGATATCCCTACAAAACTTATCATTTTTCATCTAAATTCTTTAAGAGGATAACTTTAGTTTTATATATACGAGCCAAAACTAGCCGACCTGAGGTGTAAATGGTGTCAGTAGTTTGATGAAAAGTGGCAACCTTATAAAACGTATGTTTTAATTGTCAAGATTCTACTTTGTTTAGTATTTTTATTTGAGCCATCTCAGTGAATTTGTAAACAAACAAATGCTTGACGTTATTTAATTCAATATTTCCATTTGAAAGGTCTCAGTACAACCAATATTAACACCGAGCTAGATTCTACTCTGCAGAAGTCTGCTCTTTCGTTTACGACTATAAATTACTAGGTAGCAGAGTTTAAACGAGGCCGTATTAGCTGCGTAAACTAATACCGTAGTGGTCGGCAAATTGAGGTGTCCACACTAGACACGGTTAAGAAATCTACAAAATGGTATTGGATGATCGTCGGCTGGGGGTGCGTGAGCTAGTTGAAATGCCATCGTATAAGAGACCGTCCTAATTGTGAGCAGACGCAAATAAAAAAAAAAAAAAAAACGTTCGGAATCCAAAAAATGTTTAATTTATTATAATTCCTGTACACAATTTTGACTGCAAATATTTCCGTTAATATCGTCTACGATAAAATTGCTGTAAGCTCGTTCAACGGCAGACATGGAGAATGTTTAAAAAGTGTTAGCTTTTTTTCGCAAACGCCCATCGTGCCATGGGCACATGGCCCTTGTGCAGAATGAGCAGATATTAGCCTGTAATTTGATTGATCTAATATATTCACCTTTTTTTAGATTATTTCAGTTATCCGTAAAATCACTTTCCTTGTTCGGGTTTTTTGCATGAAAGTTAAATGAAAACAGTACACTTTTAAGCGAAAAATACTTATTATTATTATGTAAAAAATTTGATGTCTCACTTGGATATTTTATTGTATTGCTATGCTATACCTTTAAATAAGATATGTCTTGTCTGCAAATTAAAATTATAGAAAAATTATTATAAATGAGCTTCACATGTTATGGACATTTTTCGAATCATCAAAACTAACAGCGCAGAAGTGTAAAATTGATGTTGATATACATCTGGTATTTTTTTCTCAAAGAAGTCAATGTCAGAACAATTATATATATTTGAAAAAATTCCATAAGTTGGAAATGATTCTAATGTTATTATATATATATATAACGTACTGAGTCAGGCAATCTTCTATAATGGAGGCTAACGAATGGGGAACCTCGACAAAATCAATTCACTGGTAAGACCCAATTTTCAGTAAATAGACAATAATTATGAAAAGTTATGTAATGAATAAGCATTATAATAAACTTAATTTTTTTGATAGGTTCTTATAAATGTATGAATATTTTGGCACATTTTTATTTTTTTTTTTAATTGAAATACGAGCATCGTAATAGCCAACTTGACAGCTAAATTGTTGTGCAAAATACATCCCACATATGTACATCTTTAGTGGTTCAAAACAAGCGGTGTATGATTTCTAATTTTCAAAAACAAGCAGGAAAGTGAGTTCTTTAATATTAAAATCTACCTGCATGCATGTGAAACTGTTATCAAACTTCGGTTATATAAAAATCACGCTAGGTCGGAATCACTTCATAACTTCAGAATTTCCGAGACGTCTATGTCCCCCGTACATTCTTTATGCAAGTGAAAATTGTGTTATATAAAATCTAAAATACCGCAAAATGGGTTCTTTCACGCCAAACCCTATGCATGTGAAACAATTATCCAAATGTCGGCAAATTCGGTTTTTGAAATCCTGTCTTTTGCACCAAATTGCCGGTGATGGTCAACGTCTATACTTTGTATTTACGGCCATCTGAAAAATTGTTGATCTAATTCCAATTTTATTCACGAATCGGAATCGCAATTAAAATCCGAATGTTTTTGTAAATACAAGTTTTCCCCATACCGATGTAAAAAACCAACGCTACTGGAACGCGCTAATTATTACATAACATGCACCAGCACAGGTATCGTTGTGTTGGTGTTGCTTCCTGGATCGAAAGATGTCTTTCTGGTGTCACCTATGCTTTATCTGGGATATTTTCTGCTTATATTGTATATTTTCTCCTCACTCTTGATCTGAGCATTATAATAGTAAGTGATCGTTCTAACAGATTTCTGATTGTTCAAGTTCAGAAAATCAAAGGAAAATAAAGAATTGGAATCAGAATTCGAAATCCGGCGTTTTTTTTTTTTTTCATTTATTTCCTTTCCTAATTGGTGAACAATTTCTGAGAGAAATATTGCGCTTTCTAAGTCAATATTTCTGGCTCAGCTTTGTAACATCTTCGTTCATTCTCAGGAAACCTCAAATATAGCAATTTGGCGTTTTCAGCTTTCATGAATTCTAAATGATATTTTGTTCAATTTATTCAATTTCATTTCATTTAGCAAAAATTAGTTAACCGATGTAAAAATCCCAGTTAAACCGGATATTATAAAATAAAAATGTTCCACAAAACCGCCATTCAGTTTTGTACAAAAAGACCGGTTCACGGCAGACCGTTTTCTGTTACAAACACATTAGCGTGTTTTCTCAATGTAACCCAGGGGAATCACGCACGAAGTATTATTTTTAAATCACGCTATCTGTCATTTTTGTGATTGATTTTTAATTTAATCACTATCGCTCTGCAGGTACAAAAAAAAAAAAAAACATAAAACGGATACGTTTCCTTTACAGGAGATAAGCTGAGATAGCGTATATTAATTAGCTGGAATAAAGCTTATGCACTTGTTATTTCATATATCAATGTCTTATTAAAGTAATTTGAATAACGAGTTGGTGAGCAAACTGAGCGACCGGATAGTCATGAATGTCTATTTATTCATAGCTTTTGGAAAAATGAAACTCTATTCATCATAGTTACAAAATTCTAAAGTTTCCGTCTAACAATTTACACCTATTGATGCGCACCGTACATTGGCAGTAAAGGCACAGATATTGAAAAAACTGTTGGCAGTACAATTTCACAATAATTTTACGTTGGGCGGACTGTATATTAAAATGCAATACCAGGCTCCAAGCATTTACAGCACATCCCACCCCATCCTAAGTTAGCTAATAATTTTACTACATATTTTTAAAAAATTTACATTTCTTGTAAAAGATAAAACTCTGGTAGAGGTTGCGCCCTCAAAAGTTTTCCACTGTTTGTTTTTTGCTGCTTCTTACACAAAAAGGGAGTGCAATAACTATAAATAATAATTAAATAGACGGTAAAAAGAATAAAATACTACAGCAACAATACAGAGTAAATTTTTAATGGAAAAGTAAGTAATATTTTCTCATTAAACACGTAGAAAATATGAATGTGGGTCAGTCATAGTGATAACACATTTGCGACCTAACACAATGAAATACGAGCCAAGAAGGTCACATACTTACAATTTAATGTTTAAACATTTTATGAGACACTCCTGTTTATATGTCATATTAAATACTAAAGTTTTAATTTGTGCACTACCACCCCAGTTTATGTTTGATGTTATTTTAGAGGCCAAGTGGGACACATTTAGCTAATAATCACTTAGTTTTAGGGGGGCTTAATGAAAGTAGTTACTATTACGACTACAGCAAAATGAGTTTCTCAAGTAATTAATGGAAGTGCAACTGGAAAATGTGGCAATCTCAAGGAAAACTGAGTAAAGTGAGGCAAAAGTAAACATTTTCAAACGATTGCAGTTTTTTTTTATATAAATTGTCAACGCCTGAACTTTGTTTGTCCTTAGTTTTTCAACGCCCTCAGCAAACTTTAGAGCCTTTTGCAAGTAAAGTAAGGAAGTATTCACACATACTTTGCATTCTGCCACATAATAACAAAACTCCACAATGACAACAATAAAAAAAAGAAAATGAAATGACTTGGGAAAACTTTGTCTTGCTCTGAAATTAAGGGGTGTGGTTTACACAAGTTGGATGACACTAAAACTTGGAGGTATTTAGAAATAAATCTTTTCGAAATGAAAAATTGTGCCATATGAAAGTAATATATTGCCGTTGCGCCTACGAAATACAATTTCTCAGGACAGCAAAAATAAATGCAGTTATTTTATGCACAATTGGGCCCACCTGTTACCATGAGAAGGAACCAATTATTTTCGATATAATAAAGTTGTAGGAGACTTAGGCGAAATAACAAACATAACACATTTTATTAGACCATTGATTATACGAGTATAGGGGATGTTTGGACAAATGTAGTGTAATAAGTTATACAGGCTTCATGTTGCCGTAATTAAATGATTTTGGACAGAGTTCCCATAGCTATCCAAAACATGTTTTTTAGTTTTGCCTAACTTGCTGATTGACCCGAAGTGTTTAGTAAAGATAAGAAAAAATCTTAGTGAGTTATTTTACACCAAACCAAAACAAGAACTGACTTACAAGTACTTTCACCCAACGTCGTTTTGCACTATTCCTATTAGCAAAAAGGTCTGAATTAATGCAAAATTCGACTGGATAAAAAAGTGAATCTAGGAGAATAATGATTAAATTATGTATTTGGTATGGAAGATACCAGAAACGAGTTATTCCATAGCCTTATTGCAATCTTACCAAGCGTTATATTAAATGCTTTTGAAACAAAACTAAATTACTAGAAATTAAATTTCGTTGAATCGGTTAATCTGTGTGGGAAGCATCAGAATGGACATGATAATGCAGTCCAATTTTATTCTTAGAAGCCAACTTGTCAGATGCCTCACATGTGCCAAATTTGAAATACACTCAGCGAAATTCAATTAAAGACAACTGCATTTTTCCAGATAAAACTAGATTTTCGAATAAAGGAACTATTCTATTCTATTTTGTTTTATCTTGCCCATCAATTTCTATTTGTTGCTAATTAAGTAAATTTCGTTATATTCGTCACTCTTGGTGCGAAGTTCAATTTAAGGCATTCGTCTTAAGTCGTCCAAAGAGGCCAGTGGGTAAACGTGTTCGTTGCATCGACGGTGTAAAATTTCTGGAACTCGGGGGAGCGATTCCACCAGATCACAATGCCAATGGAAAAAAGATTCAAAGGCAAGAAGCTGGACGCAATGCTCTCTGAGGTTTGTTGGTGGAGCCACAAAGTATGCCTGTATGAGGATGATGACGTGGAAGACCCAGGAGACACTGGACTTAGAGATGTGTCTTTGGATCCTCTTTCTTCCTCTAGCAGTGCAGTGTTAGACCATGACCTTCAACCACCACCAAAAAAATTTAAACCTTAACAGTCATCAGTAGCGATAGCTATTGTCTGTTATTTATTTATTTATTAGGTTAAAATGATATTTTTTCCTATTTTGATAAATTTCATATACAGCAAAATAAATTTTTTGGTGAAAACATCATAAAAAATAGCCTTTTTTCCCATATTTTTGCAATTTTCATGCACTGGATGCAATTTTTTTGGGTCGGTCTATTTAAGGGGTTTTTTGCTCTTGTTTAGATCTACAACTTTGCTGAAGACAAAAAAACAAAATTCCGAACGGTTTATGAAATATGGACTCCGTAAAAATGGTCCTTTTTTTCAAAATATCGTGCTGGGGTGAAAATATTGGGGTATCCATAAAAAAAAATGTCGATGTCTTGGGCCAAGTCCTTTGGGGGTTTTTTTAGTTTCGGTATATACTTCAAAAATATCCGGGTTCCAAGGTGGCACCAGACGATGACCTTCAAAATGTTGCACTGTGTTATTACTGGCATGACATTCGGCAGCCTGAATGTTACTCCATAAAGTGAAATTGTGGTGGCATACTGCTAATGGTTTGTGCTGCATTTAGCTACCACAATCAAATCCCAATATGCAAAATTTCCGGGCGTTTCAATTCAGAAGGCTACATAAATTTGTTGGACAGTGTTCTTGTGTACTTTTTGGATGAAGACCATCTAGCGACACGATTTTTCAGCAGGATAATGCGTATCACGGGATTGTCGAACCTGGTTTCAAGTCAAAGAAATTAATACTATGTCATGGCCAGCTCGATCTCCAGATTTGAGTTCTATTAACATGTGTGGCAACCTGGCCCGTCGTGTTTATGCTAACGAAAGAAAATTTTAATTGGTGGAAGAGCTTCGAAAAGCTGTATCTCAGGAACGGGCTCAAATATCACGTGTCAAGTTCCAAAAAAAAAAAGATCGATTCGATGTCAAATCGGATTTTTGAAGTAAGTCGAGAATCTGAGGGATGGACACATTATTAATTTACATTATTGAGCCTTTTTGATTTTTGATAGCATAGGAGATAGTACCTTTAATTGAATTAAATTGAATTTCGAGCTTTATTTTTTGTTTTTAATTTTTATTTTATTTTAAATAAAATAAAAAAGCATATGATTTAAAAAAAAAAAACAAAAAAAAAGCATTCAAATAATCTAAACAAAGGGAGCGTCTTTTACAAATATATTGATAAAATTCTTTTGTATGGAAGGTACCAAATGTAACGTTGTTACCTCTTCGTATTTTTTTCAAATTTTGTGGAATAGTATAAAGCAATATAACGAAGAAAAGTTTATGTTGCTGCAGTGTACGAATAAGGATTTTCAGGAAAATTTTTAATTTTTGAATTTAAGTCGATTTGTATGGGAGGTAAAAGTACAACCAGTATGGGTGTGGTACTGTCCACCATTTGCATTGTCAGGACATAGTTCGTCAAGCCTACAACGTGTGCCAAATTTGGCTGAGTCTATCACAGTAGCTTGGAAGATATAAAGCTAAGAATATTCGGGTTAAATCGGTCATTTGTATGAGATGTACCAAAATGATAGGATGCGACAATTTTTAAGAAGTTTCATAGAGGATTGCAACTAGGCCACTTTGCTAGCCGTACACAAGGCTTTCGCTCAATTGAAACACATTTGGTCAAAATTTATTTGGTGCTTATATGGTTTCTATGGGTGTTAGATTTTCGGCATATCAAATGATATACACATAAATTTAGAGAAGAAAATGAAATGACAGTTGAAGCTAAAACACCAAAATGCTCCTGTGGCGTAGTCATGTAATGCAAATTGATTATCTGAAAATTGTATTTTGAGGAGATAAAACAGGGAAGAGGGAGAACACTAAAAAACTATAAAATAGGATTACATATGTTCATAGTGGTTTCCTAATTTAAGGAAGAAAGACAACAAAAATGGTTCTCAAATTAAGGACGAGTCTAAAAATGAGAAATTTGCACAAAAGTAATTTAGCAATGCCAATATCGTCTAAGACAAACTACTGGTGGAGGAATCATCAAAGTTGATGTGGACATCCCTTTTGCAATGTAAGCTCATGGTAAAAAGATAATTTTTCAATAGCTAATGTCAAAGTCATTATATTGAGAAGTACACACAATGAAATATAATACAATTTTCGGAAACTCGCTAAGTGGTTAAGCAAAGAATGAAGATTTTAAAAATTGCATCTTTGGCCACGATAAATGCCAGAAGCAGTAATTGCTTCATTCTTGGCAAATCTTTTACCACCGAGCCATTGTTTCTAGTTTGCAAATAGAAAATTGTACGAGGGCGCAAAATCTTGTAATTAATTAATTATGGACATCGCAAAAGTCGATGATTAAACTGGAGCGCTGTCTTGATGATAAAATGTTTCCTTCTTCGCCAAACGCGGACTTTTTTCCATAATTCCATCACCTAAACGCTGCAATAAATGAGCATAATATTCACCGAAAAACAGACGCCATGACCTGCAGATGGAACCGTCTTCGCCTTCTTTGGACACGGTTCTCCCATTCTAGTCCACAGCTTTAACTGTGCCTTTGTCTCAGGTGTGAAGTGGTGGATCCATGTCTTATCCGCAGTTATAAATCTACCCAGAAATTCATCTTTATTGCCGTGACATACCGCAAAAACTCTGCTGAAATATCATCACGACGCTATTTTTGCTCCATTGACTACTCTCATAGACAACTCAATTGATCGATCACTACGGTGTTCGTATTGGTGGCTCGTCTGGCCTCGTTTAAACCCTGCTACCCAATATTTTACAGTCGTAAATGAAGGAGCAGACTACCCTGGAGTAGAATCGAGGTCAGCTTTAATATTGCTTGGGACCTTTCAAATGGAAATATTGAGTTACATAACGGTGACCAATTTTTTCCATCTCTACAAATTCGTTTACTGTTGATGGCTAAAATAAAAATACTTAGCAAAATCCTGCACAATATTACTGAATAACGGTTACAAAAACTAAAGAAATTTGTATGATTAATAATGACTCTTCTGGTACCCTCCATACAAATGATCGATTTAAATCATTTATACCATAATAGATAACTGTCATTCAATTAAACTAAATTCCATCACAATTTGCAGATGTGAGATATTTGTATATGTAGGGTTACCCATTTTTCGTTTTCAGGTAAAGTTAAACAAAACGCACATAGAGCTATTATTTCGATGAGACTTTTATTTCATTATAATGCTTAGGCCTTGCCATTATGTTCGAAATACAATGTCATTTAAATGACCGCCTCTGGGTTGATTGAACCAGTGATTGTCAAATGACTCCTCCGGACCATAATACGCATCAAACAGTCACTTTTTTCTGGATGCGGCAGCTTTTCCATAATCACTTTTCGGTTCTTCGAGCTCCATATGCGACAATTTTACTTATTGATGTAATCACCGAATGAGAAATGAGCTTAATCGATGAGGAAAATTTTGTTCGATTGAAATTTTTGTAGTCAGTTTTAACTAGTTTTATGGGTTTTTCGGTTGCTAAGCGATCCGTATTCGTAAAAGGCAAACCTATCACTAAATAAATAATACTTCCGATGTAACTGTAACTTTAACAGCTGACAGCCTTGCCAGACCGGAGCTTTTGAAACTACTAAATTGATAACACATAGTTTTTAAATGATAGTCTTCAGCAGGTTACTATTTTGTCTCTTTTATTGCTTAGTAATTCTGAGTGCTATTTGATAAAAACTAGTGAATTCCTTCTTCATTGCTTCTTGTAGGCCCCACGTTAGCCGGAAAGCAACAATTCGGGCTAAGGACATTAGGTGAAGTTAGGTATAAATTGGTTTTCCTGATTGAAAATTCTGTACAAGTTTTCATGCTTGTTCAGCCTAGGTGGTCATCGTATAACTCTCGATATAAAATTAATAAATAATAAATAAATTAAAGGACATTTAGGACATGTAAAAGGATATTTCAGAATAATTAACGGATGAAGGACCTTCAACTCACATCAAACTCGGTTGGAAACGCTGGAGTTAACTTGGATACTAAGGAATGCTACTGAGGCATGGTATTGTTGCTGTATTAAAATAATTTAAGTTTTCTTTTGCATCACTTAAGGACGATAAAATATTATCGTCAACTTCATAGATAAGTCATTTTCTTTATTAAAACGCTGAAATTAACTTGGATACAAAGCAAATCTAGTTATGCGTGGTATTGTTGATGTATTAAAATAATTTAAATTTTCTTTTGCTTCACTTAAGGGCGATCAAATATTATCATCAACTTCAAGGATAAGTCATTTTCTTTATTAAAAACCGCGAAAGCAGGATATAACAAATGCAGTCAGCTTCCAAATAATCTCTCTCTCGATTTTATTTGACTACAATTTTATTTTGCTAATCTATTAGACGTGTTTAGTTCAACAAACATAAATTGCAATAGGTTCAAAAAAGCTGACCTGATTTTTATAATTTGTATACATTTCACTCATGTTTGTTTTTGTTTTTCTTCATTTCCTTTGTAAGCATAAGAATATCTTTCGACAGGATATTTCTCTAATACAGTGGTCATTTTTTTAATTGTGCACCGACTCTTGTGTGTTTTTTGTTTTCTATTGTATTTTTTCAATTACTGTTCCGGTTTTTTGATACTTTAAGCATTTCTGGTAGGACTTTGCCAAACAAAATACTGAAGTTGTGGGAAAAATTGTGATATACAAATGTAAAGGATGTGAAACAAACACTGGTAGTTGCATATATGCTGAGCTTCTTTCATATTTATACTAGCTTTGAGCCAACATACATACATACATACATACGTCATTTAGAATATTCGTATGTATATACAAATATTTGGTTTCAAACAAGTACGAGAACAAGTTAAACTTGGCATTTGTCCAAAACTACAAATATTGTAATCGAATATCGTTAACCTAGAAAACATTCTAAGTACAAAAGAACTTTGCAAAGAGGTATCTGTAAGTTTTCTATACGGGTACATACAAGTATATTTATTGCAGTCTATAAATTCAATACTACCCACCAGTTGGTGTGCGTGTGCATGTGTGTGTATGTGTATCGCATGTGTATTCGTTTCATTTTTTCCAATGTATTTTGTGTGACAACCATCTCTTGGCGCAAAGAACACAAAGAATCCAACCATTAGGAATGAATTTGATTTGTTTTGAAATTCATAGCTCTCCAAGAGTTGCATAAGCTGACACCAGCTTTATGTTCAATGCCAAACCATCTTTTGCTTCTTCGGGCGCAAAAGTAACACGGTCGATGTGAACGACGTTGATGGACGAATAAGACGAATCTAAAGCAACAACGGCAGAAGATTTGGAACAGCGACCAAGCCGAAAAAAACCTCCAAAGTAGTGACGTTAAACACTGGTTTAGCAATTGAAATGTATGAAATAATTTCAGTAATCCGTCATTTTAAGCCTATAAACTACAATATGCGATTAGATATTTAATAATGGCAGTAGTAGGTAACATAAAGTAGTGGCAGAAGCTTCCCACAGATTTTCTCAAAAACTCTGATTGTAATAAGGAAATCACCAGAAAAATCACAATTGAATAAATTGGCTTATCAATAGTCTCACCCTATCACCATTTTTTGTTAGGTTAATGCAGTGAGCTCAATATTTAATAGTAAAATTTTCGAGCAGTGTCAGTTACTGGGAAGTATGTTCCCAGGATCTTCACTACATTCTTAGGATGGGTATGAGGTAGAACAAGTAAACACAAAAACAAGTTGGAGAGACGTCACAAGTTCGGCCAGGTTCAAACTTATATAACAACCGTCATCGACTGCGGTCCACAATGTGTGGAATATAATAACTCATCATCAGATCACTGGGAGTGTCTCTTTACGCATATTACATCGACTTTGCTTATTTTTTTCCAGTAAAACCTTAGTTTTTAATAATCACAGTAATCACCCACAGCTAAGCCATAAACAGAAAAGTTTGTAGACTGAGTTGAAACTTTATATGGGTAGGTTTTCCCCACCGGACAGCACCGCTTGAGACAGGAACATGAAATTTAGCAAGAACGTGTCCCTCATTCATAAGCAGATTAAAATCGAAACTAGCTAAAATCATTCGAATAGCAAAAACATTGCCCACATAATGATTGAATCCTCCTTTAAAAAAGTGTTAATTTTCCAATATTTTGGTAATTTTCCAATATGGGAAAAGAGTCACTCAAATATACATTAGGACGATTTAATGATTGAGACAGTGATTAAAATTTAAAAAAAAAATGTCAAAGAAAGTAGACTAATTCAATGCATAATGTATGGCAAGAGAGTGGTTTGGACAAGCCTACGATAGATAGGTCAGTAGAACGTCATCTACAGTATTGGGCTTAGGCAGGAGAAATCTGTCCATTAGGGAAAAATTTCTCATACAGGCACCGAATTAAACTTTAGAATATTGGAAACAGCCAAGTGCGGTTGAATTGTAAAATCAAAAAAATAGTCTGAATTAACGCACAATAAAAAAAAAAAACACAAATTCCTTTGCATCCCATGCATGAAATATCTGAGTACTTCTCAAATTCACGGTGTTGTCATGCTTTCTATTTTTAAGCTCACTCAACGGAACCTACAATTTAACGACGATTGCCCAGGCCAATTTGGCAAACATTTACTACTGGATTACTCGACTGCTCAAAGTGTTCGTCATACGTACATATCGAGGTGACCGCCGCTCCATCATATTACGGTCGGTCACCTGATCATCATCCCACCCAAGCTCTGACAGTTTCGGACGAGTCCGTAAGGCAGTGAGAGGCCCCATTGAGAGAGTGAGGTACTCACACATCGAGGCTGCTTACAAATCCGAGCTCCTTTAAGACCCCGTGAACTTTTGAGACAAATTTTTTCTTTTTTTTATTATTTCAGATATTTCCCTTACTGTTTCACGTGATTAACAACAATTAAATCTCTCACCTCCTCAGAAACAATTTCATTTAGTCGTCCTGATCTGGGAGCGTCGCCCGTAGAAAATCTTTTAAACTATTTCTGGCAAGTTTTTTCATTTGGTCCCTTTTCTTCATAAACAGCCTTTGTTTGTCGGCTGGCCTCAGCAGCCGTTTTTTCTTTTCGGAAATAATACAGCATAATATGTCTAAAATGTTTTTTCGCTCACTTTTTCCAGTTTTTGAAACCTTTTTTTTTAAACGCTATAACCACTCATGACCAGAACGAGAACACATGTAAGCAATAGTAAACAGTTTAGAGAGGGGGTGGGACGAAATTTTAATAGTGTTTGAAGGAACTCTACGTCATTAGAAGTGATGTATGATGAACTAACGAATTAACTTTACGAACAACTCAATATATAAACCCACAGGGAATAGTGCATCGATTAGATCACAATGTGGGGTAGGCGGGAGTCATTCCAACACAGATATAGTCTATGGTAAAGTCCTCATGTGACTGGCACGGAAGCGTGTATTATATATATTTACATATTATATTATATGTATATACATATATCTATACATATATATATGTATATTATTGTATATTACATATATTTACTATGTCCAGCTAAAATTATGGCAGGATTATAACTGGGTTACGATTGCGTAATTAAGTAAGTTATATAACAGAAAAGTCAGCATATATTGCAAAATGTTGCATGGTAAGGGTTAACCATTTGATTAGTCTGAAATTGTTAATATTTTTTTTTTCTTGCACATTCCAAAATGGGCGAACTTCTCCTTTCTCCTTTTCGGTTATTTAGCTATTTTTATTCAAACACTATTCGAAATCACTGTCCACAGCGATTGTTACAACATCTCACATGGTTTGCGCAGTATTACATTAATGCTGTAATGAAAAAAGAATTAGAAACAAAAAGTGATGGATATGATGATGCCACAGTCTTATTCCAAAACAATGGCCTTTTACTTTTTGGTTCAGTCAACAAGACGAGATCCAAAAATAACAACGCTCGCTTATGGCAGTTGGGTAATGTATGACAAATACTTGATGCTCGTATTCATTCATACTTGTTATCTTAGAGTGTATTTTTGTATCTCTACATATGAATGCAGCTTCTTCATTATCATCATCATCATCAACATCATGATCATCACCATCATCGTCATTAATTTCGTGCTGCTGGTACTGGGTAAGAATAACCATCATCAACATTGTTGTTGTTATTTTTATAATGGTGTAACCATTCGGATTAGAAATGCAGTTTGTATATTTGCTTTTGGCATCTCAGTCTTGTTTTTGTTGGTTTTATAAAATTGTAAAGCATTTTCGTTTTTGTGTGGAATCTGTTTCTGTGCCGGTTTGTTTCTTCTGCTCGTGTTCACTCACATTGCTTAAGATTAATTGCAATTTTACAGCGGCAGTGGCTGGATGAAGCGCAGCGCCACCAACTGAAGTGTTGCAAACATTTGCCATGCCACTCGGTTGAATGCATCGCCAACTACTACATCAGGCCGACAAACAACAACCACTGAGCGCCACCCTGAGCATCATCCAAGAAACGGCACAACGAGGAGGAAATCCCAGACATACCCATTTTGCGCAGCATTCAGACAGGGTCCTCTTCAAATTCAATTCAAATATAACATCTCGCTACGGCGCATACCAATTTTTGGAAGTGGTTTTAAATGGTCTTTCTTCATGAAGAAGTGGTTGCCAAAAGCGTTAAATTGAAAATGATTTTAAGATTTAGTCTGAAACTAGACGAATGAAACCGATTTAAAATGAGGGACGTACAGTGGGGAGCGAAGGAGTAAAACTGTTATCAGCAACAATTTAAAAACTAAGATTATCAAAAAAAAAAAAAAAAAATTTAGAAGATTTGGATCGTCATAATTTTTTTTTTTTTTTTTTTTTTTGAAAACTGGATTTTGCTTAAACTTAATAATGCTAGGAAATCTTCTGTATAACTCATAATCGGCGGAATTTCGGATCTAAGGCCAAGTATACGAGTACATATGTACATACAATAAAAGAAATTACCATAACGAGTTTGCAAATTTCAAATTTGTATTTAAATTCTGTATACCATCACCTAATATCATAAAAAAAGTATGAATGAGCCGTCACATACAACTCAAGGTGCAGCATATATAGGGTGGCGCATAAGCAACGCTAAGACTTGATCGTTTATAATGGAAAGGCTCCGCACATAACCAAGAACCAAAGTCGTTCAATTTTACTTTGAAAGCCAGCATTCGATTATTCAGATTATATCGAAATTTCTTTTATGTTCAAAATGCTCCTAGCGCTCAAACAATTTACCGATTGTTTCAGCGTTCAGCGTTTTGGGCAACATGGGGCTGTCTGTGATCTTCCGCGTGCTGGAAGACCTCGTGCTGTTCGATATGAAGTGACCATTGCTCGAGTGCAAGCAAGTATTGAGGACAACCCCGAAACTTCCACCAGGCGACGTTCTCAGCAGTTAAAGATGTCTAGGCGGTCTTTGCAAAGAATCTTACATACATATACATACGTTACATCTTTTCCCTTATAAGATGCAATTGGTTCACGAGTTGAGACCAAATGATGCACAAGAACTCATTCAATATAGTCGCCGTCAACGTTACTTATGCGCCACACTTTGGATGGAGATCGTCTGCATAGTCGGTAAATGTAACTCACGGAATCCTCTCAATACCTGTATTTGCATTAGTATCGTATAAATCGAGATCTGAGATTTTATACAACATATAAACGATCCTAAACGATCAATATTGGAACTAGCAATATTTATATCCATAAACGAAAAAAGTGCAATAGGTTGTAATTTGAAAACTATATTGACAAATCTATATATTGAATATTAAATTTAAAGTTTGTATATTTGTTCCTTTTTTGAATATACGTGTAAACTACTGAACCGATTATTTCGAAATTTTCATAAAAAATTAATGATTGGAAAAAGGGCCTGGTAATGTTTACACAAATCTCGCTTATGAACAAACATGTCTAATGAATTTTAAGTGGTGTAATGAAGACATTTGCACATAAGCTTAAACCAAACATAAAATGAAACATACCCGGGCAAAAAGATTACGTTCACCATGCCCATTTGTTGAAATCCATAATAGCGGACAAATTAGTTATAATTATATCGAAATTGTCATACGCTATGCTAATTTTCTAAAGGTAATATCTCATAAGATATAAGAGATATAAAAATGACGTTGCTACTAGTGCATAAAAGAACATATCCTAAAAAATGTGGACTGTGGCAACTCATCAAATTTGTCATGTGATATAAAGGATATGATTGGGGCACAGCGTTGTCCATATAAACTATTTGACATATCGTAAACTATTAGAGATATCGATATGAGATTAGTACAAATATGTTAAAGATAAAGAAATGGGCAGTGCCTTTGAAACAGCTGAAGTGGTCACGTTAATGGAATAGTCGTCGAATGAATATCAAACAAATCCGATTATTGTGCAAATAGTCATGATAATGACCATTCAATTCAAATTCTCTTTTCGATATTATCTTCGGTAGTCTTACATTTGTATATAGTTAGAGAACATGTTTTTTGTTTTACGTTAATGCTGGCATTGCAGCGCACGTCGGGTCAACCCGAAAATATATATAAAGGATTATGCATTTTTCGGGTTCAAATGTTGTTAAACACAAAGCTTCGATTTCGATGAAACTTTTATTTCCTTGTAATGCTTGGACCTTAACATTATTACGTACGAAATACAATGCGATTTAAATAACCGGCTCTGGTTTGGTTGCAGCAGTGGATCCTTTTGATGTAGTTTTCGACCACTTTTTCGCACATTCCGGGGGGTATCTTGGTGATAATTTGACGAAACTTGGTTTTCAAATGCTCCAACGTTTGGGGATTATCCGCGTAAACACGATCTTTGATTTAATCTCACAAAAAAAGTCTAATGGAGTTAATTTGCATGATTTTGCTGACCAATTGTCGACGTCAAAATGTGAAATTACGCTTTCTGAAAACTTCTCTTACAATAAAGCCAAAATCGGTCGTGTTGTATGGCTCGTGGCAGCGTCTTCTTGAAACCAAATATCGTCCAGTTCATAATTTTCAATTGCAGGCCAAAAACAGTCGGTTATCATACGGCTGTAGCGCTCTGAATTGATGGTAACAGTTCCTACGGCGCAATAACACCTCTAGACCATAATGCGCACCAAATAGTCAATTTTTCTACATGCTATGTCTTTTCCACAATCACTCTTGGGTTCTCCGAGCCCCATATAACGTGTTACAAATTGTGCTTGTTAACGTAGTCACCGAGTGAGAAACGTCTGCCATCGAAAAAATCTACATTGAAAATATATCTACGGCGTTGGGAATAGTCAACCGGCTTTAATTGTTGTCTGAGTTGGGCTCTATACGGCTGGAGGTGCAAATCCAAATACAAAATATGCCATAATAAGTATGCCAATTGCTGAGAACGATGATTCAGAGGTCTGACCATATCTGTAACGCTTCCAGTCTCTCCAAATTTTTTGTGATCTTGTCGATTCCTTGCAAAGTAGGTCGATTTTGACAACCATAATCACCTCACGTTTGAATCACCACTTTTGTAGTAAGTTCTAACTATTTTTACAAGTTCTTTAGTTATTAAATGATCTATATTCGTAAATAGCAAACCTTTTACTAAATAAATAATACTATATTTAATAACTGGTAGCGTTGCCACTCCGGCGGTTTTTGAGCCACTAAATGGATACCGTAAATGGAACCCGTAATATGAAACTATACCAACCATCTCAAAATAAATTAAAATTAAAATAAGAAAAAAAACCGTAAAGCAAAATTTTGAACCCAATTTTTAAGCTAAGTTTGGGTATTCAAGTGTCATGTTGACTATGATCATTTCTTTAACCGTCACCATAAGATGGTGTTTGTTGCCAAAACTTGTCCCGCGGTCCTTTCCCCTATATGTAGAAGTCAAGATATATGCAGTGTCTTTCTAATTTGAAGATAAAAAATTTGCATGGAAAGAGTCCATAGGCAAAGGTAAGTTGAAGTAGAAATTGGGTTAGATTGGCGCCATAGGCAATGAGGATTGATCACACATTTGAAAATATTATAATTAGTCGAAAGTTTTTCCATTTATTCGGTAACCGAAGGTAAAAAACAGCATTAGCTGAAATAAATGGAGACTGTAGTAGCGCCTCGTAGATTTCCGCCATAGACGTCTATATCATCAGTGTACACAAATTACACATGACTTTTCTTGAATTTTCCTCCTGATTGTCTTCAACAATATGCTGAAGAGGTTACCCCATAAACTGTCAATCTGTACAAATCATCGTTTGGTGTAAAATAGCTAAGATATTTGACTATATTTCCTGAGGATTTCATGGCAGTCAATGTCATGCTATAAAGACATATAGGCCGGAAAACAACAAACGGTCATGACCTCATGCAATTTTTGTTTTTGTCGTATCAAACCGTCAAAGGCAGATTTATAGTCGATAATAAGGCCGCATAAGTCAATCTGTCTTAAGTCTCCTTTATAACTTGGCGTAGTGTTCATTTAGTTCAATTTACCAGGTATAAAGCGTGCTGATAACTTCCAATCAAGTCAGATAGAATACGATTTAAACGTTCACATATCATACTCGACAGACATAAGCAGTGGATGAAAGACCGATACCGCAATGATTAGCTCGTTGCTAAACAGTATATGTGATCGTCAATAATTGCATAATGCCTTCACTTGTGCTGCCATCTGGGACTAGTAACTTGTAGAAATGCCCTCCCCTTTGTAGAGGCATAATCTGGGTTTCCGTGAATAAATTAACATCGCTGCCTTTAAAGAAAGGAAGTCCTATTCCACAAATTTTTCTTTAACATTTTGGTGAGATTCTCGGGCTTCTCCTATTCCACAAGTTTTAAAAATTTGGAAAAATTCTCAGAATTCTACTCTGTTTCTACTCTGTATCCTCACGCTCCCACTCCATTCACAACCAGTTTTCCTTTGAACTTTGAGCTTCGAAAAAAACTGTACTGTACTGTACGTGTATCCTAACAGCCTTCCTTATTTCCCAGCTAATCTGCCCTTTCCATATCTAAAGCAATTTAATGCATGGAAACAATTACGTTCCTCATAGCTAACAATCATTCATTCATTCAAACCCTACTGGTGAAGTGTTTACCAAAATAATAAACGTAATCATTGGATTCACACGATTTTAAAATTAATAATAGACTTCCGCCACTGTTTACCCTGATGGCGTGCAAGTTCGCCAAAATATCCTCAATCACACATATCCCCAATCTATAGAGTTGTCGCTGCAAGCTCTCATCATGTTTAGTATCTTCTGGCGCCTGATTGTTTTCATTTTTTCCCTTTCGATTTCTTCTACGTTTCCGTTGTTTACACAATACTCCATATACCTATCGTAAGGAGGGGGTAGGGGGGTTCATTGGCATACAACGTGTTTGTACATAAAGGCCAATACATAGATTTATAGCTAGAGATTTTTCATATGCTCAGTACAAAAAACATACATATATAGGTACGTATAAAGCTGGCATGACTGAGTCCTGGTCAAGTTTCCAACATGTTACACCATTTACGGAATTTACAATTTTCGAAAAACATTTCGCTGGCAGCCTCGTGAGCTGACGTTAATGTAATTTTTTGTCAGATGACAACTCCTATTATGGCTCTAATAATCAGTGACATAAGATCATTTATTTGAAATGAAGTTGAACCACCACAAAGCGGCATCGACATGCGAGTGGTGGCATCCCATGTGAACTATGTGCCGCCACATGGAGCAACAAATCATTCGCAGGAAAAAAAAGTAAAAGTAATTTTGCTGACTGACATCTTCAAAATGAAATTCAAACACTTTGTTGTTCAACTTCGTAGTTACACAATGATATTGCAAGACATCAGTCTTAAAAATTAGCTGTTTTTGGTTGTTCTTCGTTGAAATTAATTCAGTCGTAATTGGTTTTACAAAATCTTGTTTAGTTTCCCGAGGAGGCAAAATGTCGAAAGTTACTTCATACCCATAGATTTAGGTAAATGTGAAATGAGACGTTACAAATCCATTTAAATTTTCATTTAGGGGAATTATTTTTCTTTTTTTTTTTTTTTTTTGGTGGGGATTGCATGACTTGAAATGCTGGCTATGTTAAATAACCGCAATTACAATTGTGGGCCTTAAAAAGAGACGTTCACTAAGTATCAGTTGATTGTAATGAAGATACGAGTCATTATAGTAATTAACGCTTAAAGTAAAAGTAAAAAAGTAGTAGAAACAGATTAGGGGAAAGTTAAACATAGAATTTGCAAATTTGTAAAACAAATATTTGTTACAATATTATTAAGAGTGCCCTTTGCAAAATACCATTACGAGATACAGTAAAGAACTGTTGTGTTTTTTTACTCGGGATTTCGGTTCAAGTTATAACTCACGTCAAGATTCTCTGTTTGCAAGTAAATTCAAGTGAAATGACTGCCAAATATATTCAGATTTTAGAAGAAACTTAATTTTTGTACTTGAGTTTTAGAAGTCATGGAATTTACATCAGCGTTTATCAAAGTAAATTGCGGTAAAGTTCGTAATCGCAAACGTAATTTTTGAAAAATTCCAATTTCTTCAAATCAATCATGCTAAAATAAAATCATTTGGTGTATACCGAAAGCTGGAAATGTAACCCCTTCAGAATTACTTTCAATCATTTGAGTGTCAACTGTAGCGTAAACATGTGAAAGGCCTTTATGGAGTTGTTTCTGATATGTTTTGGTATTTTCATAAAAGTTTCTCACAACAAAGACCACTAAAGCCTACGGATATTGTTATCCGCATAGCCATGCTTTATATTAGGCTCGCTGTTTGCCAATAGATGGCGCCAGCTGTAAGTGTTAATAGACTCTGCCATAAACTAAACGTCATGAGCCAAGCTTAGGCATATGGTAAACATACCGCCCCAACACAGTAGTGATTTTCTTTTGACGTCATATTCTTTTGGTTGTGTGAATATATGTATGATTTTGTGCCAAATCATCGTCATATGCGGGAAGTATTGATTTTCCTCTTTCAATCGAAGAAAACTGCTACTAAAGCTCATCGAGAGCCTCAACTCGTTTAAGAAGATGCTGCTTTGAGTGAAATAATGTGTCGAGGTTGGTTCCGTTGCTTTAAGCACGATGATTTTGATGTTAAAGGCCGTTCGCGTAAGGGAAGACCCAAAAACCTTCGAAGACATTGAATTCGCAGCACTGCTTAATGGGGATCCGTGTCAAATGCAGGTAGGGCTTGCTTCAGTACTAGGAGTTAACCGCCAAGTCATTTCCAAGCGATTGCATGCGTTGGGAATTGTTCAAAAGTATTTAAGCATGGTTCCTCATAAGTTGAAGCCAAGGGAAGTTGAGGATCGTTGTAGCTCATCCAGAACTTTAAAACGTTGACGGAAATGTTGCTTTGAGTGAAACAACGTGTCAAGGTTGGTTCCGTCGCTTCAAAGTCGGTGAATTTGATGTTGACGACCGTTCGCGTGAAGGAAGACAAACTACATTCAAAGACACTGAATTGACGGCATTGCTTGATGGGGATCCGTGTTAAACGCAGGTAGAGCTTACTTCAGTATTAGAAATTACCCGCCAAGCCATTTCCAAGCGATTGCATGCATTGAGAATGATTCGAAAGCGAGGAACTTGGGCTCTATATGAATTGAAGCCAAGGGACGTTGAGTGTCGCTTTTTTGTCTGTCAATAACGGCTTCATTGACAAAAAAGGAAGGTTATCGTATCGTATTGTAGTGGGCAACGAAAAATAGATTCATTACTGCAATCTACAGAAAAGAAAGTCATGGGAACTGTCCGGTCATGCTATTACGTTATGCTCTATATTTGGCGGGACCAGGTCGGTGTTACATATTACGAGCTGTTGAAACGAAGCGAAACCATCACTGGAGATCGGTATCGACTTCAATTAATGCGATTGAGTCGAGCTCTGCGCGGGAAATGTCGACAATATGCGGAGAGGCACGAACAACTGATTCTACTGCATGACGGCGCTCGGCCTCACGTGGCCAAGCCCGCTAAACCTACCTGGAAACCCTGAAATGGGGAGTCTTACCCCATCCGCCATATTCTTCAGAATATGCCGCCCGGCCATCACTTGTTCCATTCGATGTCACACGTTCTGGCTAACCAGCAGTTTCACTCATATGATGACATCAAGAAATGGCTAGACCCGTGGGTAGTCTCAAAAGATGATCAGTTTTACCATGACGGTAAAAACTAATTTCGTCAAATTTAATTTTTTTATTTAAGAACTTTAGAACATGGTGAAAACATTCCAAATTTTAAGAAAAATATGTTATTGTCCGAAGAAGCTACATTTAGCGCGAATAATAGCATCAAGTCTGCCCAAAAAGGCTTCCAGCGCAATACGAATATGGCCAGACGATAATTTGTACTATTATCAGCGTAAAGCGGCCTTTAATGCGTTGACCGTTTCTTATTTTGTATTTGATTCTTTGGCCTAAAGAATGGACCATTTGGAGATATTCATTGGTTTCCAGTCTGGGAATATGTGGAAACGTTGGGTTTCGCGGGTTTTATGGGACGGTAACGAGTTTTATCGAAACGCCTAATGGTTCTTGATGGATTGTTTACGTGCCCACCTTTGTTTTAAGACCTTTGGTAATACCAGTCGAACTGCCTTTTGTGCAGGCTTTAAACCATTAACTTTTTTGTAATTTTTCAAGATTTTAATTGTATATATTTTTTCTGAAGTGCACTCTATGCTATGAGCAGATACATTGAAATTTTTAACTGGGCATTGTCATGAAATACGCTAAATCTTTGCCTTCAATTTTCGAAACATTCCTGGCAATATTGCCGTTTTTTATATCACCAGTGTAGTTTTAGAGTACAAGGTGGCGCAAAAATCGTGCTACGGTGCAAGAGTAACACTCAATAAAGATGTTGAAGGAGTGTTTTTGGAGATGTTGAAGGAGTGTTTTTACCCAGATCTGCGTCGAAGATGTATCCGTTTTTACAGCATTTGGTTCCAGCAAGATGGAGCTACTGCAAACATAGCCATACTGGTTATAGCAGAGCAACAATGAAAATTTCCAAACAAATTATTATACAGAAACTCCACTTTCCGCTGGCCTTCAAAGACAGCTGACCTGACTACATCAGATTTTCGTTATGGGGAAATGCCAAGCAAGAGGTGTACAAAACCAAAACAAAGCATTTGACTGAATTGAACCAGTCAATTAAAACAATCATTCAATTTCAATCTTTCAGACCGTAATGTATAATTTTCTGATCAGGTGTCGCACATACGTGAATGAGCATCATTTACGGTCTATCATCTTCGAAACCAATTAGTTATATGAAATAAAATTGAATTTTTTATATAATAAAAAAAATGAAATACATTGATTAAAATAAAAGTTATTTGAATTTCTGTATTTGTATAATGAAACACAAGCATTGTATTCCTATTTAAAAGTCGTAGCTCATTAACAACGGCTAGAAGCAACTTTCTAGCCAAATACAAATCAATAATACTGTTACTTTTGGATTCCATTTCGAGAATTTGTTTTTTTTTTTTTCTGCGATATAAAACGATCTGCTCGCGTTTGCTTGCAAACAACACAGCAAACTGACGATTATTAAAAAATGAGGGCGCTGTTGTTTGCCATTTGGTCGCTACAGTAGCGTGAATCAGGTAGCACTTCAAGTGCCTACCCTTGCAGTTAGTATGAAGCAATAATCTAAATTTTTGTCCATTGCATTGATTGCTGATGCTTAGCAAAACTTGAGGAAAAGCATCCATATGGTAATGTTCTTTCCAGTACTTTCAATTGGAATAATCAATTAAGTTCATATCTTCTTGACTGTATTTCTGTTGGCAAGACTTAGTACAACTAAGTTCAGTCAAATTTGGCGCACGTCTTACACTTGCTAGAATTCGTTCTGAGAATGAAAATGAAGGGATTCGTCACATCTCTTCTCCCATATAAATTGAACGATTTATTGCAACTGAATTTTTTTTTTCTAATCTTAGATTTTTAGACTGTATTATTTTAAATATTTATTAAACGCATTGCATTCCTACAATGTTTGATGAAGTTCGAAAAAGTCGTCCGGATAATAACGATCCTTCTTCCGCTTTTAACACAAACTATACTCATATAGTTTAGCAGCCATGCTGCATTCTGAAAGACATTGATTCATTCTAGGTCGCCTGTATTGGCATGTTTTGTACGCGGAACTATTGTTCATTTTTTCGTGGGCTTAAATAACGCACATACGATATGTGTTCAGAAAACTAGGTGAATATTCAAATTTCGCGCGCTACGTACATTCTACTCAGAGTACTCTCACCGTATGCCATTGTCAACATTTCAAGAGTTTTCGAGCACTTAATTTCATATTTTACACAAAATTTGATGCAACTTCTTTGATCCATTTTTTCGATAGCAGAAAACCGCCGAACACGCAAAACACTTGTCTTATTTATACCTCAAACAGACAAACTAAACATGCTGTATGGATAAAACCGTCAATATACATATCTTCGAGACGAGTGTACCAACATAAAGAAAAAAATTTAAAATAATAATAATCGAAAGTCGAATGTGCGTAGTCCGCGAAATTTGAAAATTCATCTTATTTTTTGAGCACACTTCGTATTTCGATAATACGAGTATTTTCAAATATTTTGTGTTTTGCAAAAGTTTATTAGATCCATTTTGTCAAATTTTTGAACAAAATTCTTTAACCGAACGTATGACGCCTTAATGCAACACAATGCCCTCTGCTAGTTTAAAATAATTTATTTTGTAGTTCTTTTATCCATAGAAAAGACTTATAGCTTACAAAAGTATAACAAGAGTTCAACTTGTATCTCTTTATTTACAATAAACTAAAATTTAATATTTATGAACGACATAACACATAGTACGATAATACAAAGTTATTATTTTTTTTGGCTAAATAACTCAACAGCGAACAAATGCCGTTTATCATGAAACACAGATCGGCACATTTTGAGTTCAACCAAAAGACTATCTGGCTGTAATAAATTTAAACTTTTGCCCCATTAAACTCTAAATAAAGCCAAACACTTTCAAAAATGCTTAAACACAGCACACTTGTATGTACAGACACACATATTCGTACTAGATTCTCTGACACAGTCTCTTTTCGCTATGCTGCTGGCTTGTATATAATACAAATTTGATACGTTCCGGTTGTTAATATTTACGAGTATCTGCCATATGACGATGCATACTCCAGTAAGCATCAGAAAATTTGTTGAAAACAAGAATAATTTTTACTTTGTATAACTGCTTAAAACTTTAACTGAACAATAATAATATTCCTACTTTATTGTAGGATATTGAAAGGAAACACAGCAGGAGCGAATTGTGAAAATAGTGGCAATTGAAAATTTGCTGCATTAACATTTGGAATCAAACATATTAGAATGGAATGAAAAAGATGTCTAATATATATTTCATTCTAAGTAATAATCTATAGTTTTAGTAATTTTGTGTACAATGTATTGGCCATTAAAAAGACCTCTGTCAGTATTGCCACTATCAGATGTTCTGATATGACTTTAGAACTCATTGCCACATACAGGGTGTCAGCTGTTAAATACCTATCACCTGAAGTGTTGTTTATTTAGTGAAAGGCTTGCCACTTACGAATATGGATTGTTTAACACCAGAAGAAAGCGTAAAAATAGTTAAAACTTACTACAAAAGTGGTGATGCAAACGTGGGCACTTTTTGTTCATTACGGGATGATTATGGTCGTCATAATCGACCTACTATGCAAGAAATTGGCAGGATTATAAAGGAATTTGCTTCTGCTGAAAGTGAAAGTGTGGCGGATAAAATCCGAATTTAAATTCAGAGCGCTATGGCCATATGATAACCGATTGTTTTTGGCCTTCAATTAAAGATTATGAACTGGACGATATGAGGTTTCAATCAGACAGTGCTACACGACACGACCGATTTTGATTCTTATTGCATAAGAAGTTTGCAGAAAGTGTAATTTCACGTTTTAGCGTTGCCAATTGGTCAACAAAATTATGCGATTTGACGCCGTTAGACCTCTTTTGTGTTACTACGTCGAAGACCGTGTTTGTGAGGATAATCACCAAACGTTGGAGCATTTGGAAACCAATATTCGTCAAGTTATTGCCGAGATACCGCCCGAAATATGCGAAAAAGTAGTTGAAAACTATCTCAAAAGGATCTACTGCTGCAACAGATTCAGAGGCTGCCATTTAAATGACATTGTATTTCGTACATAATGGCAAGATCCAAGCATTAATCATAGCTTTATGCGTGTTTTGTTTAACTTTACTTTTGAAACTGAAGAATGGATAACTCCGTACTAATATTTTGGAAATCAGTTCAGAAATTGCAGTCAGTTGAGCCGACCTACATATACTCGTAAGTTTATCCATGTTATTATTATGTTATTTTGCTTTGGTGCATAAATGTGAGATGTGTGAGAAAGGGCGTGGTAAGTCGCTCGATTCTTAAAAGACATCCTTAATTAAAGCAAAATAAAAGACGTAAAATAATAACTTACTACAGGCTTCCGATCGACTTGTATGTGTGGTACTCTAAGAGGCGTGGCGGGATAATTCATTTTCATTCGCCGAACTTATGCCTAATTTGGTTGAAAAAGTTTCTTTCCTTTCTCTCACTAAGCATGTGTAAAAAATGTTTTGGTACATTCGTTCTTTCGGGACTAAACACATACAAATCATTCCTTAAATACTCAGAAGAAGCACAAATTCTACAGAACTCGAAATTTTCTGAGTCTCGCAAGCACTGACATTGAATACAGCCGTATGGTACATCATATTTTGTAGACAAATAAAAAAATTCAAAACAATGGAATCTATATAAAAATCAAGAATGAAATTATGGAAAATTGTTGGTAACAAATATTTAATAAAAATATTTTACAATATCGAACAATACCGAAATACAGTAACCGAATTATGGGGCTGGTTTGTGAAATGAACAGTAATATATGAGTTACCAATCTTAGAAGAATTACTGATGCTCTCAAAGAAAGCAACTCATAAGTGCTAGGCTTTGTATCTGTTTCAATCTTAAGTTAAACAAATGACCGACGTGTGCTTAATTATTCTGAATTCAGTACAATTTAATGAAAGACATAAACTTAGGATTGCATATATTAAATTAGGTAATTTATATGTTATTAAATCTACTCAATAGTAATAAATTTTTACTTGAAACGAGTAAATTAAACTTAAATTTATTAGATTTTACTTGATTTGAATACATTGGGAAAATAGAATACACGTAAAGTTTGGTGATTTTAAGTACGAAATTTATCAATTTTAGTCAGAAAAATTAATAAAAAAAACGTAGTTGTAAAGCAAAAAATATGTGCAAATTCTAAAATTGATTACAAATTTCGTATTCAATAAAATTAACAGGATGGTTCCCAACACAACTATAATAATTATTTTTTAATCGTCCATACTAATATTTAGGAAAGATGAATATAAAATGAGGCGCTGAAAATGACAATCAATATTTCTTAATTTCTGGCAAAAAAAAAAAAATTAATAAATAATAATACTAACAATAACAAAACATGCAAAATAATATGCTCAAACGAAAAACCTTAGGATCATCACTTACATTATATTTCTAATATTAATAAAAATTTTGCCTACATCTGAGTTCCTCAATTTTAGTTAAAAAAAATTGAGTTTAAAGATTCTCTCGAATATTGTATGCGACCAAGACGGTTTGAAGCATACTTCTAATAGTTCTATGTTTATACATGCTAATTTTCAGACAAACTGAAGTTAAAAATATTGTACTTCATGTAAGAGGTGCGCTCAAATAATAAGGGGAAATTTTCAAATTTCACAGGTTACATACTTTCAATTATTATTTTTTTTTTGTACCAACGTCTCGAAGATATGTTGACGGTTTTTATAGGATGTTTAGTTTGTTTGAGAGAGGCATAAATAAGACAAGTGTTTTGAGTGTTCGGCGATTTTCTGCTATCGAAAGAAATGGATCAAAGAAGTTTCACCATATTTTGTGCAAAAAATGGAATTAAGTGTTCAAAAACACTTGAACTGTTGACAGTGGCACAAGGTGAGAGTACTCTGAGTCAAAAATATGTTTACAAGTGGTACAAGCTTTTCACAGAAGGTCGAGAAGATGTGAATGACGACGCTCGCTCTGGACGCCCCAGTGAAGAAAATTGTTATGGAAAATCGTCGACTCACAATTAGAGAAGTTGCTGAGGATGTCGGCATATCGGTTGACTCAATAAAAACTCGGTCCAATTGAAATAAGTAATTTAAAAGACAAATCCACAGTAGACGATTTTTTTTCTCGCAATCAGTCTTTACCGTTTCAAACTTAGAGCCAAATCACTTCAAATAACTTGCAAATGGATATCGAAACTTTGAACTTTAGCCCCACTTGTTTGTTGTTCTAAATAGCCCAAATGACATTTGGATCTCATCACTTACTTGATATTCTAGTGAAAATGTACTCGTCTTAATACATTCAATTTTAAAACTTTGTAACATATAAAAGATACCAAAATATGTGAAGTATTTCTACACCTCTTTTATATTACTATCCAAACATAATATATATATTTATATATATACATATATAGTTATATATTATATTTACGTTTTACGCCTACCCAAATGGTATCTCAAACATGCATTTCGTGTCAGTATAAATTATATCTTTGCAGTACCATTTCAATAGCGTTGTCTCTACCACCACGACCACCACCGCCATAACGCCGATTTGCCGTTGCGTTTTATGGAGCAAAATACAAAACGCCGTAAAAAGCATTCATGTGGAAGAGTGCATAGCAAGAAACGTTTATTTAACTATAACACGGCTAAAAACATGGATTGAGGTTAAAAACAGCTCAACACATCGGATAGACAAAGTCAGCAGAAGAAAAGCTAAGATTGCCATTTGCGGGGAAACAGTATTTTCTGCGAGAAATGCTAAATGCTAAATATTGTAATTAGAGTGATCAATGAGCCGGGATTTTTAGAAAAAATATTTTCTAATTAGTTGACAAAAGCAATAATTATAATAATTTTTCTACAATTCCGTTTTCGAAAATGTGATTAAACGGGTTTTGATTACGTTTTCTGTATGAAACAAATTTAGATGAAACATTAAAAAACAAATACAAAAAAGCCTAAAAACACAGCATCTTAACCTGTTGTCAGTACTTACTATCGAAATCCGAAGTGAGCAATGGCCAATTTAGAATAATTTATATATTATTAAATTTCTATAGCCATCATCTAAATATAAAACAAAATGTGTTTCCATATTAAGTCTTTTGAGTATTTAGAAGGCTACCCTTTAAAATCATATTTTTGGATACAGCTTTTTGGTGTTACCACCCCATTTCATTTTGTGTTCTAAATTACACCAGTGTGCTCCTTCCTTAATATAGAGTGAGTTTTTAATCGTAGTTTTTTCTAAAAAAATCGAATAAAACACTCAAATTTGCATCACATATAAAAATTTTTGTTTGGAATCGATGAATTGATCTTTGCCATTTAATTTTTAAAGATAATTTCATGTAAATGTCGTCCGCGGCTCCGTCTCAAAATGTCCATTCGGAAGGTCCAATTTTTCGTCACTTTTTCGAGCATTTCGTCCTATATTCCTATATTCCAATAACGCGTGTTATGTTATAATGTAAAGCTTTAATAGTGTTCGGCTTGTCCACATAGACTAACGCCTCGACATAATCCCACAAGAAGTAATCAAGAGACGTTAAATCGCAAGATCTTGGGGGCCAACTCACAGGGCCAAATCGATTGCAAAACATATCCATTGTTTCACGAGTGATGTGGCATGTTGCATCGTCCTGATGAAACCACATGTCAACCAAGTTTAACTCAGCCAACTGGGGCACCAAAAAAATCGCGTATCATGGCTCGATATCGTTCGCCGTGGACGGTAACGTTTCTTCCACGGTCGTCTTTGACGAAAAATGGATCGATGATGCCACCAGTCCATAAACTATACCACCACCAGACTGTCGTTTTTTCGGGATGCATCGGTAATTCATGTATGGCATGTGGCTGTTCATCACTTCAGATGCGACTGTTTTGCTTGTGTACGTATCCGTTCAGCAAGAAATGGACACAATTTTTCGATGAAACAGCGGATTTTCATTGAGCTTTTGTAAGGCCCATTCACCAAAAATTAGACGTTGTGGTAGGTCATTCGGCTTCAATTCTTGCGTGAGTTGGATTTTATTGGCTTTCAAACCCAAATAAATGTGTAAAATTTTCCTTGTGGTTGAGTAACACATGCCCAATTGCTGAGAACGGCGATGAATTGACATTTCACGATCGTCATTAACACTGGTCGCTACGACTGCAATATTTCCTTCGGTACGCACTCTACGCATGTGAGTCGATGGTTTTATGTCCAACAAAGTAAATTTGGTGCGAAAATTGGAGATTCAGCAGGTAAAATGGTCATATCAAACGACGCACATTTGATACGAGCTCGAATTTTTATAATAAATTTCAACGATTGGCAATCGTTGTTCGTTTGTTAGTCTTTCCATGATGAAATGGCAGGAGTATATTACTGCACACTTTTCACTTTGACAAATGACGTTTGGACGCCATTACCAATCAGTTCTGCCAGCCTGAAAATCTTAAATCTTAAATAATTACCCTTTAATTCTTATTTGACGAAAAACCAACCCATTACAGCAATACTTTAGTGTTTTGTTATTTCAAAGAATTCCCAAAGAATTCTCTATCATTCCTTGTGAGGCAACATTTCGAAGACCATGACAGCTGTGTTCCATTTCGGCATATTCTTAAATATCAATTTGAATATCATGACGAATATTTTCTTTCTTTCTACGATGCGCCAGGGAAGTCGGTCTATTAATGTAAACTTTAGATGTGAGATAACTCTCACAGAAAAAACTACTACAAGTTAAATCAAGACTACGTGGAAACCAATTAATATCACATGTAGTGGAGATCAATTTGCCGGGGAAATTTTAACAACATCTCCACATAACGCTTTGAGCCCACTATAACTCCGAGTCCATTTTTATATTCAGAAAAGTAATTTTCGATAATTTCTCGCGACGTTATCACGGTTCATATGATCACGTTAGACGACTGAAGAGTTTTCTGATGTTTACATTTGTGATTCGCTGCACGGTAGTAGCGGCAATTAAGCATATTTGCATGCTCATTAGGATGAAACTGAACTTTATTCAAAAGCTGTGCAGCAAAAAAGTGGTAGTTATTGAAAAAGAATCAAATATTCACCACTTCTAAGCACCCAATCCCCGCATGTTTACCGCCTCCAACGAAACACTTTTAATCTACTTCCAAAACAATGGTAAGTAAGTACTTAAAAACAGTGATTCGATTGCCATTCTTAGTTCCTAACAATTAAAGCGAAACATGTTAGCATAAAATACTCCAAAATCTATTCCTTAGGGGATATAATTTGCTCCGAAGACCTAGTTTTTGCTAGCCGATGTAAAGAAGTTCCATTTAAAGTTAGGGGAAAATCATTTTTTTATCCACCTTTACACGATGATGGGTATACTAAGTTTGTTATTCTGTTTGTAAAACCTACAAATACTCAATACTCCCTATAAGAATATGCGTCGCTGATGTCCGCCCCCGACATTGTGGATTGCAATTAGTGGTATCCTAAGCCAAATTAGGTGCCTTTACAGTTCAGTGCCTGTCTTCTGATTTTTTTATGAAAAGTATCAAATCCATTGGAATCTGATGGCAGATTCTGTGTTAAAACCAATCATAGTTAATTTTAATGCAATTATTTATATTGGGAAAATACTTTTCAATGGAACTTTTTTCTGGCAACACGTTCTAAAGAAACATTTTCTGGAACAAAAAGCGATTCTTGGATTAATGAGAAGTTGCAACCAAAGATTTGAATTTTTGTCACGCCTATATCACTCGTGAATATATGGTGAAGATGCATCATAAAATAGTACTTCTCACTTATGTTAATTTCATTAATTATTACTTAATTTTTCAGTACTTCTCCATCATAAAATGTGATGAATGTTTTCTACCTTGGAAGCATTTTTTTACTGGATAGATGTTAGTAAATGTTAAAAAGCACCCGATTGCTTGATGTCAAGCCTCTGACTGATATGCTACTGCTTTAATTCTGGTTCTAATTGAATTTTGATAGGATGCTGCTTTAAGTCTTTGAGCAAAATGCGTTGCAATGATTGTTGCACTTGAGCGCTTCCAAATGGAAAGCTTTGAATCGCTACGAATAGATTGATTAACACTTTTCACAATTTCAACTATTCTTAATGACATTGGTGGCCCCGATCTTGTTTTTTTTCAATATTGCATTGATTTCTTTAAACTTTATGAATCAATTTAGAATGAGAGTAAGACATCATTGAAATGTCGAAAAATTAGATTATTGCAGAATATTACATGCGCCACAGTCGTCCAATCTACCTGTCTCAAAAACTCAAGCAGGCTCAATTCTTAAGAGCCATGCTGCCGAAGGCTGCTCTACACTCCCCGGAATTGTTGCGTTCTTGCAGTAGGCTAAGCAACAATAAACCTTTCTTTTGAGACGGGAAAATTTTCATCAGTTGTGCTATAGCTCTAATTTTTTCATACTGCGCAAGCAAAAAAGCGGTCTGAATGGAAAAGAAAAGAATGTTAGATGTAAAATTACTAATTTTTTTCTTCTACTTCTGAGCAATGCGTAGTAGTTACTATCGGTGTCGCCTTCTGGATTCCATCGTTTTTGTGCGCAACACATATTTTCAGCACATGGAAAATAGAGAAAAGTTAAAGTTATGTCTTATCCGGTCAATGTCTCTTCCTGCTATTTGCGAGGAAATTGCTTGAAAGGCAAATTATTATACCAACGTTCACATGGCAACTCTATAAATGCATGGTAATAAAAGAGTACTGTAACTATAACATGCATTTATAACTGTTACGAGTGTTAATTTTGGAAAACGAACAGTCAAAATGTAATTAAATAGAGTATTAAATGCTGACGGTGTACGATTGTATGTATGTGGCAATAAATAGTATGAACGTACATATTTTCATGTATTAACGGACACGAATATTTTTGAATATTTTTCAGAAATGTTTGTTTACAGCTTACAATTGTACCACAAACTGTATCAGCATGCTATAATATGATAATATATTTACAAGATATGATGCCTTAACCGTGATATTCTCGGCATGAAAATAAAGGGTGGCGTTGGAATCGTGCTACTGTCAACTGTCAATGTGGACCGATAAAGATGTTTAAGGAGTTTTTTTTACACAGAACTGCGCCGGAGACGTAACCGTTGCAACGGCATTTGGTTCCAGCAAGATGGAACAACTTAACTGCGCACATAACCAAATCGGTTATCGCGAAGCTCCAACAAAAGTCCCCAAACAAATTAAAATCAAGAACCTCCACTTTCCGCTGGCCCCCAAGATCATTATAATGTTATGTCAAGTAAGAGGTGTACAAAGCGAAACCAAGGAATTTGACTGAATTAAAGCAGTCCACTTAAATAATAATTGAGGCGATCCCGCAATGAATAATTTTCTGATCAGGTAGCGCATATGCGTCAATGAGCATGGAGGTCAATTACGGTCTATCATTTTCAATATAAGTTAGTTACAAAAATAAAATTGAATTGTTAAAAAAGAAAGTTATCTCAATTTCTTATTGTAGTGCAATTGGTGTGCCACCCTGTACCATATTTTTGCAAGTTTTCAAATCGTATGGGTTTAAATAACTGCCATCTATACGTTACAAGAATATATGATCAAAGCAATCACTTTAAAGTCGTCAGTTTGGGAGGATTGTCGATTTTTTCTTTATTTTGTCTAAACTTCGACTAAAATTTGTTTAGTATGATGGAGAAAGCAAAATAATAGTCGACTAATATTTCACACTATTGTAAAGAAGGAGTTTTTATATCTAACGATCCTACAAATAACAGATTTTGCTGGATATTTTTCACTTTTAATTATGAGGCATAATTTTAAGTCACAACACAGTGAACGCCACCCATGTTGACTACTCTCAGTGCAAGAATATGGTAGTCAACTAATTTAGGTGGCCATCATATGAAGCGGTTTACTTGTTTAGTTGCTTTCGGCAAAAAAATATAAAGTAGAATTACACGTAGTAAAGTTATTTTGGAATTAAAATCGTAAAATAACTAATAAATTATACACATAGATATGTACGTTGTCCATACATATTATTTGCACGATAATACAGGATGTCCGCCGGGAAGGTATACTACTTTGTTTGTTTATAATTTTTGATTAAATGAAAGAGAATGGGTCTTATATTGATAAATGTTTTATTTAATGTCGGCAATTAGGTATGGAATACATCAGATAAATGTCCGCCTCTGTTAGTCTCACAAATGCAATCCCTTTTGAGCATATTTTCTATTACATTCTCACACATTTTATGCAGTATCTCATTAATTTCATCACGAATACTTTGTTTGAGTTGCATAAATATTGCTTTTCAAATATCTCCACAAAAAGAAGTCTGGAGCAGTCAAATCAAGCAACCGTGGAGGCCAATCAAAATCACCATTTCTTCAAATAACTTGTTGTGGAAAGAGGTCCCGCAGTAATTCCATTGTAATCCTGGCTGTATGCGATGTGGCACCGTCTTGTTGATACCACATGCTAACCAAGCCGACAAGCAGAACCGACTATTCAGTTTATTCACATATCCATTCAAATGAAAATGTGCCTCGTCACTCATTATGGTTTTTTCATGAAAATCGGTGTTGTCATGGGCGAGCTGTAACATCCTATTGGCAAATGTACGACGGCGTAAATGGTCTTGTGGAAGAAGGTTTTGTGTCAATTGAATATTAAATGGGAACAATTGCAAATCCTTGTGCAATATTGTGGGCAAAGTTGTTCTTTGAAGACCAAGCTACTGAGCACGTCGTCTAATTGAGGTTGATGGAATGTTTTGAACACTTGCTTGAGCAGCGCTAATGTTTTCAGCCGATTTTGCAGTGGGTTGTGATCCAAGCTTGGCGCTATCAACTACAGACCCTCTTTCTTTGAAATCATTCGCTACACGACAAATAGTGTGTCTTGTTGCCACGTTGTTTCTCCCAAAAATTTCACGTAACTTTCTCATCGTCACAATAGTCGATGATTGATTTTGATAAAATGTTTTAACGATTAAAACACGTTGGTTTATCGAATATTTTTCTGTAATAAATTTGTCACGTCTCTACTTCACGACTGCCAAATATAAACTGTCAAGACTAATGTTTACCAAAATGGCGGCAAAACAAAGAAGTATACCTTCCCGACGGACACCGTGTACATGTACGGTAGAACCAACTTATACAGAAATTTCAGTCAGGTGAACTGATTTACACATATCATTTCCCAAATATCTTTTGTTATAAAAAATTGTTCTGAAGTAACTCACTATATAAAATGCAGGAAGCAAAGATATTGGAAAATCGGTAAATTCATAAGGATAATACCCTAATTGTCTTGCAATATAGTCCATTTTCTTTCGGAGAAGATTTACTTGATCAAAAATGTGGTCCTACTAAATTTGTGGATATAGAAATATACGGGTAAAATCGGAAAATTTATATGGGAAGAGCCAGATAGGGTTATCTCATATTTTCGCAAGCATTAGAATACAATACAAAGGACAACAATTTATTTTACTACTGCCTTTAAAACAGGAATTATAGCTTAAAAATTGCATTTGAGTAAATTGGTAAATTTTTATGGAGGTACCGGAAGAAGCATGAAAACACCATCGTTCATTGTAATCGCCAGACGTGAGTTTATCAAATACAAGATGTGTGACCGAATGTGCCGCGATGACCGACGGTTAGTACACACGACAATCGTTGACATAATGGAGGGTTCAATCCTGCATACAGCATCGGTCAGTAAATGCGGTCAAGCCTAGCAAATGCTTCTCAGGCTGTGACGTTCGGAATTGTCATTAAATTGCAAGTCCAACAGATTGAGTTCCAAAAAAATAGAATGCGTGTAGGTTCATTGAAAGTGGGAAGCTCTCCCATATCTCATTCATGGGATGCAAGGGAATTTGATTTTTTGTTAAAGATTTTGTTAATACCAAATTTATCCGAATTTAGTGCAACTGTTTCAAAGATATGAAGCTAAAATTATATGGACAAAATCGGTCATTTGCACGAGAGGACACCAGAACTAGCCTAACAACTTAGTCGTTTTTAAGCTTTGCCGAGATATAATATTCTGCACTACAACCAGCAAAAAAACCAACTCAAGTTGAGTAAAATTGAAGTCCATATGGCGCTAAGTTCGTCCTTACTCAAAATAAGTGCGAAAATGCTTCGAGAAAATTTTCATATTTGCTCAAAACAAGTAAAATTTGGTCAATCTAAGCTTCACTTATTCGTTTTAATTACAAATTTAATAGTATTGAGTAGATATGGTATAGATATAGATATAGAGTGTGTTTTCAGCCCAAATTCAGTATGATTTTATTAATTGCAGTAGATGCTAGAATGGTTGCGTCAATTTTTCCCAAATTTAGCCTTGCATTATAAATCAACAGAAAGATAGGATGATTGGAGATCTGGAATTTCATATTTAGCCCCTACTTCAGCAAACGCATTGGATGGAAAATTGGATGGATTTAGTGTAAGTGTATAAAAAGTATGAACGTACCTGAGTACATATCGGCTAAATCACACAGTATATGAATTAGGAGACACAGGAAAAAAGCTCATTCTATTCTATATGTGGTCCGTTTACAGTCCTTAAGAAGGCTACCTTGTCGGCAGAATATCAGAAGGGGCGCCATCGCAGCCGTTTATTTTTGGAACCATCACACTGCCGTTTATTTAAACGGCTACTGATAGCTTCAAATGAGCCTCTAATTTTGAAGTTTGTTGTTGTTTACTTAAAAATTGCATTGCAAAACTGAACTTCATTAAGAGAAGGCAAAACGGATAGTTGGCCTCAAGGAAGCCAGACTGGGAACAGAGAAACTGCATTTATAATACTGGATATAAAATGACAAAATATCATAAAAATTTACCAACCAGACGGAGGGATATTATTCAATAGACTTCATAACTTACGAAATTAATTTGATCAAAAGACACTTGATAATTCACACTCTTCCTTCTGGTTTTTTCTTTTTTGTTGCATCAAACGATATACACTTCCATTCCTTCGGGCGAAAATATAAATATTTCTGATTTTCGATACAACTGCGTTTTTTGAAGTATTTTTAATTGAATATTATAAAAATTTTCGATATAAACTTTAGAGATTTATTTATGACTTTATGTTCACATATACTGTAAATCAACACATTTTTCGTGGCATCTTGAATAGATCAGAACTTGTCGCTTACTAAATTTAAGTACTTGAGAATGCGCTAAAAATTTTCAATTCAATTCAATTGAAAGGTGTTGGAATACTTAAATCGCATAACTACTGTTTGCAAGATTTGGAAGGTGTATCATACTTTGCATATCTTTCAGAGCCAATGGTAAATTATACAACACCATTTTCTTCAATTTTTTTTTTTTCTTCAATTTTTGTACCAAAATAATTGGCCTTCGGTATTCAGGAATTTGATTTTGGCTATGTATGTGGAATCCACATCACATAACCCATACAAATAACGTAAGTTATTTAATATTACTAAACAACTTCCGATAATTAATTACTTCCTACGATATCTACCTACGATACAGGTCTAGGGAAATGACAAAATGATTTATAATCTGATTTGTTTTTACTGATAGTTAAACTATAATAAATTAACTGTGTTTTCCTTGCAGATGTCAACATATTGGATAACGAAATGTTTGGTTAATAAATCCATACGTTGTAGTTCGGAAGTAATCAATTATGGAGTATTTTGACATATTGCCAAAATATTGGACGAAGTAACATTGTTGAGCTTACATAAAAAAAACTAAAGTTTCCAGCTAAATGAGAAAATGGGGATGTACATGTGTTTGTTTACTCTGTTATCCCTCCTAAGGATTGCAGCATATAAAAGTGTTCAAACGTGTGTAACTTCTTATGTAAACACAAGCTTAGAGGCAGCATACTTTTATGATGAATGGTTACTAGACTTGGAGACACAAATAAACAAAAGCCTTTTCACACAATTTATTATCCTTGAATGGTCCATATCCTAGCAAAGAGGTAAAACAATATCAACACAATAATAATAATAAAAACACGATATAACACAGGCAGGTTTGGACCATCACAGAAATTCGTCTCTTTGTCAAAATTCTGAGGCGAATTGCTATCACTTATGTTGCCAAGTTTCACGTTGGCAAAAGGATGAAAGCCTCTCATATATAGTCAATGTGAAATAAAGAGTTTCGCGTGCAGGAAGCTCAAACTAGTTAAACAGTTTCGTCCGTCATCGCGCTCGCAAATCGTTTTGTATAAATCATAGCAATTATGGCACATTCCTTTAAATCCTTCAAGTCACCTGGGCCGGACATAATTTCGCCGGGGGTATCGACCTAACACACATCCTCGCTATTTGGAGGGGTACGAAGGTGGTCTTTATTTCCAAAGCCGGGAAAACCTTTATTTTATACCTACCAGTCTGTTATAGTTTCTCCTCAAAACACTGGCGAGACTCATTGACAGCTATCTTAAAACCTGACGTCTCATTGTTTGTATCCCCCATGACGGAACACTGTCTGACTAGAAGACATGCATGTGACTAGTGACTTCTGCAGGAGCTACAGGGATAAATAGGAGGAGGAGTCCATAGAACACCTTCTCTGCAATTGCGCCGCACTGGCGAAGAGGCGGGGTTCAACACAGGGCTCTTATTTCTTTAGGGACTTAGGAGATCTGGAGGATATGGATATTGTTCGACTTAAGAGCTTCTTGGGGCGCTCAGGATGGTTCGACTGGAGAAGCTAGGGACGTCCATATCTCTACTTTCCGTGGTATCACAATGAGCTATACAGTGTAAGTGAATCTGTCTATTCAGACTGCCACATTGACCTAACCTAACATATGGCACATTCCGCTAGTCAATTTTTTTGTGAGGTGGTGATAGCGGATGAACAGAACTGTTACATTCGCTAAGTTGACCTTCGTCACAAATTGACCTCCTGGCTAAGTAGACCGATTTATACTCACAATAAACGATTTCCCGACGAGGAGAGACTGCTTTTTATATTACAAAGCGGTTATGTTATTCCATTTTTTAAGTCCGGTTAGAGGGTGAATACGATAACTGCCGTAAAACTTTGTGGGACTTCTTAAGACTTGGCACAGACTAATATATTGCCGGATTTTACTCGGGTATAGTAAATGAGATATAACAACCCACTCGATTTATTGAAATTTAATTTTCCGTTATAATCCATAATTTGTAGCCTTTTATGGTGCACGAATCAAGTTAATGTCAACTACCAATGGGGATCGTTATTTAAAGATGTTAAAGAAGATTTTTTAACCAGATTTGCGCCAAAAATTTATCCTTTTAACAGCATTTGGTCCCAGCAAGACGGAGCAACTACACACAAAGCCAGACCGGTGGAGCTCCAATGAAAATTCCCAAACAAATTAATATCCAGAAACTCCACTTTCCGCTGGTCCCCGAGGTCACCTGACCTGGCGTTAACCAGACTTTTTTATGGGGTTATACCAAGGCAGAGGTGTACAAAATGAAACCAAGAAATTTGACTGAATTGAAGCAGTCCGTTAATGACCATGAATAAGTTTTTGATCAAGTGTCCCATATACGTGAATGAGCATGAAGATCTCTTACGGTCTATCAGCTTCAAAACCAATTAGTTATGTAAAATAAAATTGAATTTTTACAATAAAAAAAATATATAAAATACACTGTTAAAAAAAAATTTATGTACTATACAAATTACCACATTTACCTTATATACTCTTAGATTCGTTTCCTTTTTTCTATTGCCCTATATTCGTTATAATTGAATACTCATCACGCACTTAGTACTGCAAATGAAAGTAGGTTGAGCCTTAGGGTACCACACATGCAAATTAGCCAATTTACCAGAAATCTATTTTCCCTTTATAATTCCCAATTAGAAGACTTTAGAAAGGTTAAAATGTTTGTTCATTTATTGCGCTTTAATTGGGAGCATTTTTCATGGCCTCCGCTTAAATGAATGAAGGTGTATAACATTTAGTAACAACAACGCAATTTGATACGCCCCTTCTGGCTTTATCCATACTTGTGAAGTGACGCAAAAGGACGTTGGGTATATGTAAGTTAGTTCATCTGACTAAAATTTCTGTATTGCTTAATCTTCGTTATAATCATGAATACGTTTTTCAAATAATAGAAACAAATCCCTTGGACAAGCTAATGCTTCGAGCAATGCGATAACTTTTTTTTTTTTTTTGAAGGACACCCCTTTTGTGGCAACTTGCATGCAGTCTTCCCAGTCGATCTAATCGTCGTTTTCTGCCAACCCAACATTTGGTGTCCAGATTCAAACCAACTAGTTGAGCGAACAATCAGCCAATTTCCACACGTCAACAGAATTCAAGATCTGTCGAAAATATGGCCGCTATCCGCTAGATTGTGCTGGACAATTCAACACTGCGTACAAGAATTCTGCCTTCCGCATATACAAACTTTTAAAGTGAAATTTGGACTTACATCCTGCTTCCGTACGTAATCTAACTAATCCAGAAACTGATGGAAAACTATCATATGTTTCTGGAGTAGCTGTAAGCGGACCCCGATCCACCAAATTCTGCTGATGATATTTAGCTTAGGTTAGGTCAGTGTGGCAGTCTGAATAGACAGACTCACTTAAACTGCGTAGTAAATTATGATACCACTCAAACTAGAGATATGGAGATCCACAGTTTCCCCCGTTGAATAATCCTCCGCGCCCCAAGAAGCTCTTAAGTCGGATAATATCCATCGTGCTATTTGATATCCTTAGATTTTTGTCTTGAGGCGGCTTCCTTAGGTCACAGTTGTACGCTAATAAGCCACAAAAAGCCAGTGCCCTCAGATATCATATTCTTCTTAAATAAAACAAAAAATTCGAAAATATTCCACGATTAGCGTGTTTTATTGCATTCCTGTTGCAAACCCTTTTACTTTGCTCAACAAGCTCTTCTGTCATGTGAGCACAACAACTACGAACAGTTTGCCACACTTACAAGTTGATCACTTTTCCAAGTTCACCGAATATTACTCAACCTAAAACACATCATTGGATTTTTAATATCTATATGATTTGATTTATTTTTACAAGTTAATGAAACGACCAATAATTTTATCTGTTTCATACTTTCGACCATACGCTAACTAATGTGGAAAACTAACTTGGTAGTTATTTTGAAGAAATTAAAAAAATATTTTGCTATAACGGTTATTTGAACCCTGACACTTCCATAAGACGCGTATCGTTATTGATGAAATTGATGAGATAACTTTTAAGTGATGTCGCCTTAGCAATCGTACAAAGCATTAATTCTTATTGTTACACAAGTCGAACTCAAGACGATTATATTCTTGATTGTCATAACAATCAATGGCAATTAATCGCTAGCTTCTAGTTTTCCCCATTTTTATGGCAAAGCTCGAATTCCGTCAGAGTAAAACTGTTCATCTTTTGAGTCTATCCACGAATCTAGCCATTCCTTGATGTCGTCATATGAGTGGAACTGCTGGTCAGCCAGACCGCGTGCCATCGAACGGAAATGATAATCGGACGGTGCAATATCTGGAGAATATGTCGGATGGGGTAAGATTTCCCATTTCCGCGTTTTAAGGTAGGTTGTAACCGGATTGGGCACGTGAGGCCGAACGTTGTCATTCCGAAGAATCACCTTTTCGTGTGGGAATTTCTCGCGTAGAGCTCGGCTTAATCGCATTAATTAACGTCGATACCAATCCCCAGTAATGATTTCAGCGTTTTAAGGTAGGTTGTAACCGGATTGGCCACGTGAGGCCGAACGTTATCACTCCGAAGAACCATCTTTTCGAGTGGGAATTTCTCGCGCAGAGCTCGACTTAGTCGCATTAATTAACGTCGATCGCCAGTAATGGTTTTCGAAGAAAACCTTCCCTTTTTAATCGCTAAAGCAGTTGTTCGTAGGGGAAAAAACGACGCTCAACGTCCCATGTCTTTAATTCATAAGGAACCCAAGTTACCTGCGTTTGAATCGTTCCCAACGCATGCAATCACTTGGAATCGGCTTAGCGCGTAACTCCTAATACTGAAGCAAGCTCCATCTGCGTTTGACACGGATCCCCGTTAAGCAATGCCGCCAATTCAGTGTCTTCGACGGTTTTTGTCTTTCTTCACACGAACGGTCGTTAACATCAAAAGTACCGTCTTTAAAGCGACGGAACCAATCTCGACAAGTTGTTTCACTTAAGGCAACATCTCCGTAAATGTTTTGAAGTTCTCGATGAGCTTTTGCCGACGTTTTCTTCGATTGAAAGAAGAGAATATTTCCCGGATATGACGATTATTTGGCACTAATTCATACATATTCATACAACCAAAGAATATGACGTCAAAAGAAAATCACTATTATGTCGAGACGGTATGTTTACCACATGCCTAAGCTTGGCACATGACGTTCAGGTTATGGCAGAATCGACTAGCACTTACAGCTGCCAAACATATATTTATATATATTATATATAAATATAATATATTTTTTATGAAATAGCCATAATTGGACGTTTTTTTTATTGGAAGAAACTAAGTCGATATTCTTTCAAGTGATTATTGAAAAATACAACAATTTTCAATGGTAAAATTAGCAGCGTAGATGTTTTTGACATACCTACTTATTGAATAATCCGTGTACCATCCAGGACGCAAAACCTAAAAGTTTCACCAATTTACAAATTCCTTGAGTTGGAAAAAACTCATCTTTTGAAAAGTAGAGAGAAGAAAGGAAATGCAGGATCGCAGTTGAGGAACACGAGGATAAAGATACTAATTTATATATACTTGTAAGGTCTGAGGATTGGAAGTGATTATGGGGAAAGCTGCAGTTAGCAGAACTGATAACATCTTTAACAAAAGTCCGATACAATATTGGATAAAAAATGCAAGATATTACTGCGGTCTTCTCAGCCCTAAACGAAGATAAACCATTCTTAAACGCAAAAAAGCAATCCTTAATGAAAACAAGGCAAAGGTTTTAACTTCAACTAACAAAAAGTCTACTCATTTGAGACGCTGTGTGAAAGCTGACAACTATAAATCCGGACGTGGCGGATGTCTCGGCATCATTGTAAATAAAAGAAATGATGTCAGCATAGAGGTTAAAACAAGATTATTCCTATCGAATCGATGTTTCTATTAACTAAGTAAGGACTTAATGAGAAACCCCTCTCTTGATAAGCAAAATTCTAATGTTACCAGTTATTGGTTTTACCCATCTTGCTATATGACGCTGAATCCTGGATTATGACAAAAGCGGATGAATCAATTCTGTGAGAAAAATACTCAGAAAAATATGTGGAACCATCATTGTTAACGGAGAGTACCGACGTCGAATTAACCATGAGCAGTTGGCGTTGGTCGGGTTATGTTCCAGCCCGAATTGGTAGATGTTAGGCTTGTATTGCGTAGGAGATCGGAGCGCTTGGGATTATTTTTAATGTAGGTAGTATATATTAAGCAGAAGATGTAATTTTCGACATGTTGAGTCTATAAATGGCAAAGACGTAAATTCTTTCAGAAAAAAATTAAACTATCTTAATATTTTGCAAACTTTATTCGTTAATTAGGAGCAAAGTGTGCTGGAAACAGACAGATGTGGGAAGAACTCCCAAAAATATATATGCGGGATTGAACCAGCGATCATGGGAACGATAGTCGCTTGTATAACAATCGATTTCAACAACAAATACTATTGATTAAACAGCAGTACATGAAGTAAAATTATAGCTTTCTGAAGTCCTCCATATAACAATTACGGAGAGATCACTAATATTTGCTTAGTTCGTCTTAAATAACTTAGTCCAATTTCACTTAGAGATTACAGAGGAAAAATTGAATTTTGATAAATTCTAAATTTGTGTGAGAAGTATCACCAAATGGGTAATGTGCACCAAATTAAACTGAAACAACTGCTTGAAACTATATAAATATATACATTCATTCTTAATGAATGGGGTTACTTGGCCGATTTCTCTCAAATTTTAACAGGCATAACAAATCAACACAGTGATAAAAAAAAATCTCTGTTGTTACAGTTTTCTAAAAGAAAAATTGAATTTCAGAAAATTGATCAGTTGGTAGGGGAGGTACCATAGGTAATGGACAAAAATGTTGGCTTGCTGATTATAGAAAATCAGTAAATTTGTATGGGAGAAGTAGACGACTACAGGTCATTTAAAACTCCCAGCAACTATCTTGGCTGTGCAAAATTTTAAAAAGTTTCATAAAGATTTAATATAGTTATTTTGTCTATCAATCAACCGCCGGACATAGCCGAATGGACTCAAAAAGTCGAAATACGTTTGATGAAAAGAAACATGGTACCTTAAACTCGTTTTTCTAGATATCACATTTTTGTCATGTCAAATGTTATGTATCTTTAATCCCTTGAGTGAAGGTATAATAATTGTCGTCTATGAACCATATACCACTATTTGACCGAATAATAAAATGCAAGAAATAGACGTAAAATCTTATAAGCATTTAAGCAATAATCCATATATATTATTTGTTGGTGGATATGCTAGTTAATAAATAATAACAAATTAATTGATGAAATATAAGTATGAGGTTATGCATTTTTCGTTTTGAAGTAAAGTTATATAAAACATGCAGAAAACTTTGATTTCGATTAAACTTTTTTTGGATTATAACGCTTGATCCTTGCTATTGTGTACGAAATGCAATGTTACTTAAATGACCTCCTCCGGATTGGACGCAGCAGTGGATGCTTTTGAGATAGTTTACAAAAGAAAACATGGCCCAATTGCATCTCCAGACTGTAATGTGCGCCAAACAGCTACTTTTTCCAGATGCAGTGGCTTTTCCATAATTACTTCTAGGCTCTCTGTTCCCCATATGCGACAAATTTGCCTGTTAACGTAATCACCGAGTGAAATTAATTTAATTGTCCGATTAAAAGCCCATGTTTGGGCCACCACTTTTGTAGTAAGTTTCAACTATATTTACGGATTCTTCGTTTGTTAAACGATCCATATTCGCAAACCTTTCGCCAAAGAAATAACATTTCAGATTAGAGGTATATGACAGTTGATAGCCTTGCCAAACCGGCCGTAGGCAGGAAATATTTTCAATTTCAATTTCAAGTCTCAAACGTAAAAATCAAATAGACAAACTTTTTGCAAATTTTTTTTTTCTCAAACCGCTAACAGTGTTTCCATTTCCTTTTGGGTTAACCTAGCAAATTTATAAAATTATTCTTATTACATTCGCAAAGCGGCCATTAACTTTCCTTAGGCAAACAAAACCCCTTAATTTGTACGGCTGTTGTCAACTGAACAAAGAGCTTAAGCTCATTGTTTCCCTCTTTCTTTTAATAATTTTATACCGCCTCTGGACTTTCATCTGCCATGGCAATATTAATTAGAGACACTCAAAGACCATTTCAAATATGGACATTCAAATCAAGAGCAGAGCATTATAATTATAATTAGAAATAATTTTCTGGACAAAGCAGAGAAAAGAAAAACTCAATCACGATGGAAAACACTGACTGATAATGAAACAGCTACAAAAAAAAAAAAAAAAAAAAAAAAAATAAGCAATATGTAAATTACCGCTACAGAGAAAGTTTTTTTTTCAAACATCTAAAACGAAGGAAAAAAAATCACAAGGAAATCATGTATAAACATTTTTTTTTCTCTCGCTGCTAACATTTTAAATGTTAAAGATATAACCTCTTTTTATAGGAAACAACAGCAGCAAAGACAACAACTACAGCGACAAATATTACATCTTCTGTAACTGATGGCAAGACGTAATACCGCTTAGTGTGAGGTTTTTTGGGCCACAATCGAGCAAAATGCTCTTTAAACTTTTCCGTACTGCACCTACATCATGAGAAAAAGGAAAGGCATTCAAATACAAAGAATTGGTAACGGCGGTGACTGCGATTGCTCTACCGCATTTTAAAAAATGAAAACTGTGGTATCGCTCGTTTGTTACTGCGCCATGACGGCCAACATAAAGAATATTGTATGCACGAAATACTCGTATACCCATTACGAATTTGCAGTGTCTGTAAGGCTACACGTAGTATGTTTTGTATATCTCGATATCGAATCCATGCAACAAAGTACAAATCCGTTAGTGAATGTGGCTAAAGCAAAGCAAACAGACTCATGTCTGCAAGGTCGTTTACCGAACGTCATACCCACAAAATTTAGGATATGCGCAGATTTGAAATAAAATCGTTGAAAGAGAAGGTTTCTCCAACCATGGCTAAGAGGTGCAACAAATCCTTAACTGGAGAAGAAAATAACATTTTCTTTTCCAGGAATTCGGTATTCTTCATGAAACTCCGTAAGAGTAATATCGGGTTATCCATTTTTCGGTTTTAAAAGTAAAGTTAAATAAAACACATATAATGTGATTTCGATTAAACTTTTAGTTCATTATAATGCTTGGATCCTACCATTATATGCAAAATATAATGTTATTTAAATAATCGTCCCTAGATTGGTTGGATCAGTGGATCCTTTTGAAGTAGTTTTCGACCACTTTTTTGCACATTTCGGGCGGAATCTCGGCGATAACTTGACGAATGTTGGTTTTGAAATTCTCTAACATTTGGAGATTATCCGCATAAACAAGACATTTGACGTAGCCCTACAAAAAAAGTATAACGGCATCAAATTACGTTTTCTGGAAACTACTCATGTAACAAAGCCAAAATCGGTCGTGTTATGTAGCTCGTGGCACTGATGTCGTCGAGCTCATAATCTTCAATCAATTATCACACGGCCAGAGCGCTATGAATTGAAATTCGAATTATCCGTCATACTTTCGCTAACAAAAGCGCTATTTTCGGCAGAGCGCACATTGCGATTATGCACTAACCTGACCATATCTGTAACGCTTCCAGTCCCTCCAAATTCCTTTATAATCTTGCCAATTCCTTGCACAGTCGGTCGATTATGATGACCATAATCACGCCGTAATGCACCAAAAGTGTCCACGTTTGAATCACCACTTTTGTAGTAAGTTTTAACTATTTCTACACGATTCATATTCGGAAATTCCAAACATTTTCATTTCAGTAAATAAATAACACATCAGAAGGCAGGTATTTAACAGTTGACAGTCTTGCCAGACCGGCGGTTTTAAAACCACTAAATGGATAAACTTGTGCAAGCAGTCCAACGCTTCCCTAACATGACAATGCCTATTTGTATCCTCACCTGAAAGAACGAAGGCATGTGACATTTGATGCCTCCATCCAGTACAGAAATTTCAGTCAGGTGAACTGACTTACATATACCTTCACCCAACTTCCTTTTGCATTTGTGGTTTGGAGAATGACAGAAGGGACATGACGAATTGCTATGTTGTTCTCAGCAGATACTGATGAATAAACAAAGTCAGCACAATAAATAAAGCACTAATTTAAAGAATTTATAAATACAAATCTCTAATTTTGCAAATTTTTCAATACTTCTTACTACTAGAATGGGCGTGGTAACTTTTTCTGCAGTTTTACAAAAAATTATAAATCATGGACAAATTATAATAATGGACGGAATTAATAATCATTTCAAGGCGCTAATTAAACATTTCGATGTGGCAGTGCCTCCTATTTTCTTTCTCAGAACTAAGTTAAAAAAAAAAAAATTAAGTTACTGCAATCTACGAATACTAACATGCACCTTATGCGGGTGCCGAGCCACAGGGACACACCAGGGAACTGCAGGGCAGATAATCAACCGAGACAGATGCAGCCTCGCCTATATCTGAAGCATTCACACACATTGTTGGCGATATCAAGACCCAACGTTTCATTGGTTATATCCGTCATGAAGGGACACTGTCTGATTGGAAGACATGCAGTGAGACTGAGAGTTGCGACTAGTGACTTCTGCTGGAGCTGTGTTGATGAAGAGGAGGGGGAGTCAATAGAGTATTTTCTCTGCAATTGCCTTGTCCTGGCGAAAAGTCGAGGATCATCACTGGGCTCTTATTTCTTTAGCGACTTAGGAGATCTGGAAGATGTAGATATTGTCCGACGTAAGAGCTTTTTGAGGCGCTCAGGTTGGCTCAACAGGGGAAACTAGGGACATCCATATCTCTAGTTTCCATGATATCACAATAGACTATACAGTCTAAGTGAGTCTGTATATTTAGACTGCCACACTGACCTAACCTAACCTAACCTAATCTACGAATGTGAATTTACCGAGATGTAGCACAATTTCGAAAATTCGCTCAATTTGTATGGAAATTGGCGGAAGGAGAGGGCTGATATGGTCAATTTACAACTCTGGATTAAGATCTAACAAAATATTAGGATGTGCAAGATTATGACAAGTTTAGCAAAGATTCGCGACGGCCTGACAGACGGACATCGTTCAATGGACATAAACAGTCATGAATTACATTTGGTCAAAAGATATCCGGTACTCCCTTCTGGGTGTTTTTGCGAGATCAGATGATATGGACGTCCATTCCTTCGGGTGAAGGTATAAAAATTTATTTGACTGGCTGGTAGACATCATACTTTTTGAAAATCTTTATGAAACTTTCTAAACTACGGTACAGCTTAAAATTTTCCTAGATCATAGGGGGGATCGCAAGTGGACTATAGCGACCCACCTGTTCTGGTATTTCCTATACAAATTAACTGATTTTATCTTTTCTCTTCTATAACTAATTCTAATTCGTTAACTGCAGCGGCCTAAATTTCGATCAAATGTATGGATTTGTAATACTTTATCAAATGTAAAAGGGCCATCCTATTAACCAATATATGGTTCATAAATCCTATGCCTTTGCACTTAGTAAAGTCTATTTTGATACAGGTTAGCGTTTGCTAAAGAGGAATCTTTAAATGAAAATGTGGCGCATAATATATCAAATTGATAGATATTCTTTACTTTTTGGTTTCTAACTAGTAGGCTATAGTAGTTTTTAGTTCTAATGGATTAAATGACTTAAACTGAATTGCATTATCACAGTAGGGTACTTCCCATACAAAATAATTGACATCACAATCTAATTCATGAACTGCAGTAACTTCGATTTTTGTCAATTGGGTTGAAAAATCAACCCACATTTTCCCGGACTCATGTGTTTTATTCAATTGTACTAAATTTAGTATAATTTAGAAAGACATTGGGCTTTCAGTAAAGTTGCTTCTGAGAGTAAAAATTGATATAATTTTTAATTTTTTAATTTCCGAAAGTCATGACTGTTTTCTCGTTTGTGCTTTAGTTAAAGACATTATTTGAATGAAGTTAGAGATATACCACTTCCCACCGACGGCAATGGACTTTGTGTGAAAGTAAGCCAATTCATCTCACTGGAAATTCTGTAGTGGCTGTAGTAGCCAAATAATCTGCTAGCCCTGTTCGCTGTGGTGTTTGTTTTATTCTATCATATGAAATGACCTTGTCTTGGGATTCCTTCTCTTTCGACAACATTTCAACACAAATACCCGTTAAAATCATAGCGAAATATGTACTCTCATGTGGTTGTGTTACCCACTGGTAAACACTCAGATGTTTGTACGTCAACACGACTTTCTAGTTCCCGTCAGGAAAGAGAGGAACGCATTTGTTGGGTCGACTCCAAGAAAATATGAGCGAGCCAAAACAAACGTTTACGCCTCTGGTACAATTTTTTGGTATTAAATAATAATGTTCAGTTAACTGTTTGTTTTCATTCTGTTACATTTCGCTTTTAATTTCAGTTTCGTTGTTTTGGGTTTCAATTTCACATTCAAGAGAAAAGAATGCCAGTGACGATGGTGATGATGATAAAGATGATGGTGTTCATCATCACCATCATGATGATGATGTTCATTTAAATGGTAACTGGGTTTCTTGTTGGGTGTACTGGTATTTTTATGGGTGCTAAATATAATTATTTATTTTCGTGAATAGCGATGATGCCGTCCGTCGTCAACGTCTACTTGTTTACTAAATGTTAAATGTTAGCAAAAGATTTCTATTATTATTTGTTTACTTTCTTGTCATTACGCGCATTATTATTAATGTCCGGGGCTGTCATTAGACGCTGTTGACACTGTTGCAGCATTCATTAGCAGAGCTTTCGGTCGCCAGCCGCTGTATCTGTTGCGTTGGAGTTGGCAGATGTGCGCTACTGTTGTCGTCGTCATACCATTTCCTGTTATTTTAGCGTACGTTTGTTTGCATTGTTATCGCTGCCCGTTCATTGTTGGCATTATCATTCACGCTGTTGTTTTTTTCTTTCATAGTTTTCCAGTTTAATTAAAATTATATCACATTTGAAACAACAGCGATTCGTACCGAGTATTGAATGTCACTGTTACACCGTATTGTTGTTGTGTTAGTATTGTGTTGTTTCCCCTCTTTTTTTTATATCTGTTCAACAAGTTTTTCTCATTAAATATTTTATTATATTTTGTTCTTTTACCACTTTTGCTTTCATTTGCAGACTGGCATTGATAAAAAGTGAAAAAATGCAATTAACGCTAAAAACTGTGATATTAACGAAGTTCCTGAATGAAATAAATGAACAGGACCAGTGAGAGAGCTTTTAGTTGATGTGCACATTGGTGCAATCCCACTTATTTTGATTGCATTTTATTGTCTGAGCTTTAAATTTGGATATGAAGTACCGTAAAAAGAAACCCCTTATTTTTCCAATAGGGGGCTTCATAACTCGTTTTGTGTAAGTGCGAATAAGTTATGCTAGATGGCGTTATAAAGATACGATTTCACAAACAAAAAAAAAGAAACTATGAAGAGAGTTGTGCGATTTTTTGACGCGTCAAAGATGAGCACTATAACAGAGAAAATACACCATATTCTACGTATTTTACGAATCGGTGCTCTATCAAAATAAAATTGATTTAATTCGGAAGCGTATGATGATTGGTGACAAAAAGTGGGTCAATTACGACAACGCCGAACGGAAGCGGTCGTAGTGGAACTGCGGTGAGCCGGCTTGAAACGTGGCCAAGTCAGAATTGACGGTCAGTAAGGTTTTATTGTGTGTTTGGTGGGACTGGTAGGGAATCATGTACTATGTGTTGCTCCCCACGACTAAACTCCTCATTAGAATCCGTTCAGACCACCTGAAGAAAGCAACGCCCAGAAGCTTCCAACTGTGGTCCGAAAACAATTCCTTCAGGAAAATGCCAGACTGCGCGCATCGATAGTGAGTTGGCAGCGGCTCCGAGAGATTGGCGGAGAGATTATTATGCCTCCGGGCCTGGCACCAAATGATTACCATCTTTTAGTAACTATGGCGAATGATTTTGCTTGAGAAAAAGAAAAGCTTGTTAAAATCGGCTGGGATTTCCTTTTGCCAATAGGAACAACAATTTCAATGAGAAAAACCTGAAGGAATTACTTTCAAAATGACACCAAGCTATCGAACAAAATGTTACATATAATAAATGCAATCAATTAATTGTAATTATACTAAAAATAATAATTATTAACTATGCTAAATTAAGCCTTCAATATTACGCAACATTAGTGTGTTTCTTTTTACTACATCTAATATTTGTCTCCGCAAACTTAACTTTGTTAAACGATTTTCTTCTTGAGTCTGGTATCCAAAAAAAGAAAATAAAAATATTAAAATTCCTGAAACTCGAGCAATCGGAATTTTCCGTCACCATTTCGTTTTGCAGCGTTGACTTTAAAAGGAATGCATAAACAAAAATTTAAGCATTTGTGACCAATATAGGATTATTTGAATTTAGCATTGGAGAAATTTTCTGTTCCCTCAAAACAAAAATAATGTTTTGGTAATTGTTTGCTACTGAAATTTTGATTTAAATTAGAAACCAAATCTGACTGAACAAAGCTCACAGTAAAATGACAGCTGAAAGTTTTTCGTAAATAAATAGCGGCAATATTAGTTAAACTGTATTCCGTTTGAGATTAATACCAGACTTTACGCAAGGAATCATAGTTTCGCCTACAACAGCTGAAATAGTATTTTAATTTTCCATAAAAATTAAACGTTTCTGACGCTACCAAAATTTTCAATTACATTTCATTTGGATGGTACGCAGCTCTAATTGTGAGAGACAAAGCGAGTTCTAATCTTGAAAAAATTGGTCAAGTAGGAACATTGAAGACAACTTTTGCACAATTGAAATTTTCAGGATTTTTTTTCAAGAATTTTACTGTTTATTCGTTAATTAAATGCAAAACACGTGGTATTTTATGAATGAAAGAACCGTGTCAACTCAAGTGATTTTTAAAGGACCGCATTAGTTCTGGCGTTCAGCATGAAAAACCTTACCTATATAAGAACTGACTGACCTCCGGGAAAAAATCTCACTTCTCCGACATTTTCATAAACTTTATTAATATGGTAGTAATTGCCAGATACGGGGAAAACTATGCCAATTATCAACGGCTTCTTCCTTGGAAATGAGAGCGTATTCACTATATATGTATTATGCGTAAGGAGAAAACATTCTCGCCATGCCTGCGAATCACACCGACTCCGCAGAACTTTTGGTGTCTTTCCGGCTTTGTGTCCGCCAACTAGTCTTTTTACTATCTTCTTGGTGCGCATTCCTGAACAAATTGCTGACATAAACAACTAACGGGATATCCATTTAGTGGTTTTAATACCGCCGGTCTTGTAACGCTGTTAAATACCTGTCATCTGAGGTGTTATTTATTTAGTGAAATGTTTGCCATTTAAGAATAAAGATCGTTTAACAATGTACGGATACGCAAAAATAGTTAAAACCTACTACAAAAGTGGTGATTGAAACGTGGGCACTTTTCACGCATTACGAGGTGATTATGGTCATCAGAATCGACTTACTGTCCATGAAATTGTCAAGATTATAAAGAAATTTAAAGAGATTGGAAGTGTTATAGATGTGTTCGGCAATGTACGCACTGCCGAAAATATCAATTCTGTTAGTGAAAGTGTGGCGGATAATACAAATTTGTCAATTCCATCGCGTTCTCAGCAATTGGGCCTATTCTTACAGCTCACTATGACATATTTTGCATTGGAATTTGCGCGTATAACTCACAAAACAATTAAAGCCGGCTAACCATTCACAACGCCGTAGATATACTAATTAGGTGCTACAGCAACAGGTTTTCAATGTTGATTTTCCGAACAAAATTTTCTTCAACGATGAAGCTCATTTCTCTTTCGGTGCTTACGTCAATAAACAAAAGTATCGCATATGGGGCCGGAGAACCCAGAAATGATTGTGGAAAAGCCACTGCATCCGCAAAAGTAACTGCTTGGATCGCATTATGGCATGGAGGTGTCATTAGGAAGTATTGTCTCGAAATTGAAGAACCGTTACCGTCATTGCAGAGCGCTATGGCTGTATTATAGCCGAGCTGTTTTGGCCTGCAATTGAACAATATGAACTGGACGATATGTGATTTCAACAGGACGGTGCCACGAGCCACACAATTTTGGTTTTATTTCTTGAGAATGATCACGTGTGCTGCTTGGTATCTAAGAAATAATAACATCCACAAAGACCTCAACATTCCCACCATCCGAGTAGACGTAAGAAAATCATGCATAAACTACATTGATAAAATCACTGATCATCCCAATCCATATGCGAGAGACCTGCTTTTGTCTGAGGGTCATAAGCGTTTCAAAAGATTGCCAACTCTAGATTTGGCTATGTGAGTGTTTGTCGAACTAAAAGCTGAGTACTCCAGTGGCAGTATCAACATTAATATAATTAGTTTAAGATTTAAATACTTATTGTGAATGTCGAAGAGACAGACTTATTAATAAAACTAATATTCAAAAAAAAATTTCTTGAGAGGTTTCCAGGAAGCGTAGTTTTGTGTTTTGGCAACGTCAATTGGCCGCCAAGATCATGCGATTTGACGCTGTTATACTTTTTTTGTAAGGCTATTCCAAAGACCGCGTTTACGCGGATAATACCCAAACGTTAGAGTGTTTGAAAACCAACATTCGTCAAGTTATTGACGAGACCGCCCGATACCGCCGAGGTGCGCGAAAAAGTGGTAGAAAACTACCTCACAAGGATCCACTGCTGCAACCAATCCAGAGGCGGTCATCTCATCATCTCATCTCAAAGCATTATAATGAAATAAAAATTTCATCAAAATCATAGCTTTATGCGTGTTTTATTTAACTTTACTTTTGAAACCGAAAAATGGATAACCCGTTAATAAAGGAATTGAGGTGTTAGTTAAATACAACTTATCTGTAGGGAGCATATGACGTTACAAAACCAAGATGCGCATTTGAAAAAAAATTCAGAACAAATATTCAAACTGATTTAAGATTCCATCTTCAGATATAAATTTCGGAGTAAATAGGTTATCTTTGGCATAATTTTCTAAATAAAAACATGTACAAAAGTATTATATATTTCTTTACAAACTCTGAAAAGTCAATGCTAACATAAATTTAATATCTGTAAAATATGTTATATTTAAATGAATTCTAATTAATGATTTAGGATTTCATATTAAAGTTTTGTTTGACTCGCCACTTGTAAGATTGATGGTATAAATGAAGAAGTTTGTAATTTAATTGAATAAATGAATGTCAAATAGGAAAGACGTTCGTGAAGTTTAAAACGAATTGAAATTAAGACTTTTTTTTTATTTATTCCGATGCTAAACTGTTATCATTGTAAATCTAGTCGAATCTAAAAGTAAATCTAAACGCAGTCTGTAAATCTCTCTAATTGAAATGAATTTTCAATAAAAAGTAGTTATTTTGCTTTTGTTTTCTAAAAACTAAAATATATTTCTTGCAATCGTATAATATTTTATTTGGATAATCCGAAAAATAAAACTGCAATGCTCATTTTGTAGATAATCCTGTATTATTTTGTTTGAATGAACATGTTTATGAATAATTTGGCATTGACCAATGTTACATCTTATTGGTTTTAAATGAAATCAAGTTTTTCATAAATTTCACTTCATGCAAAAATTGAAGATAAAAATAACGATTAATTTATTACCAATCTTCAAAACTGTTATATTTTAATTGCTTCCTTATTTATTTACAGATATCAACAAACTAATCAGGCATAATTAATCTACATCTTGTTTTGAGTGAAATTTTCTCTTCATTTTGTTAACGAAATCCATTAAAAGCAAATAAAATTTGAAAGCGCCAGTTTTGCAATCACGCGAAGTGATTAAACCAATTTCAATTATTTCAATTCAAATTCATTACACTTTCAATCGAATACGAATGAACGGGTACAATCTAAGCGCGTAATTGCATGTGTTTCTAGTGTGGAAAAAAATCAACAAAAAGAAGAAAACGTCGGATTAAAAGTCATTGCAAGTGAAACTTTTTCTTCATGAAATCCAATTTCAGCCATTTTAAGTGTGAAACTCGGAAAGTTTTCTAAATGACCCCCAACGACACTTTGGACTTGAGCTCGGCCATGGTTAAAACAATGCGATGAACAACAAAATGATCTTCTGAAGATGAAAATGTGAGAATTATGAACGGTTTTGACTCCAAACTTTCGAGCAAACATTCATAATTTATGTAATAGCATTCATTATTCATTGCCTCTCATCACTGCATGATACTCATCGTATACTTACTTACGGTCATCACATTTCTGGCGCAAACTTTTAGTGGAGATTTTAGTAGTTTTCTTCGATGCCTTCTGCTTCAATTTGCTTTCCATTAACATAATGGTCGGCTTAAATGCCGGTTGGAAGCAAAGAAATTAGTTTCATTCATGATTTCTTTCTGTGCTCACTTACTTATTCATTCAACCACTCAGCCGCTCATTTAGCTTTAGTTCTTATTTCATTTTGGGGGACTTCCTCTATTCAACTTTTTATCGCTGTGAATGCCAAGAGTGGTGCTGTAATAACCGGATTTGTGTTGAAAATGAAAATTTGAATTCAGACATTACGACATCGTTTTATTTTGTGGAAGTTCTTTTCATTTTGATTTCTTATGTCCGTCAGGTGTTTACATTAACAGTAGCTGGTAATGAAAGCGTACGAGGGTGACTTGATGAATACGTAAGCTCGAGCTGAAGAAGGTTATTAATGCCAAATGTTAATTTCAGTCTTTAATAGCGGGTCATCCGTTTTTCGGTTTCAAAATAAAGTTATATAAAACTCGCATAAAGCTATGATTTCGTTGAAACTTTTATTTCATTATAATGCTTGGACCTTGCCATTATGTACGAAATTGATTGCAACAGTGGACCCTTTTGAAGTAGTTTTCTAGCACTTTTTCGTACATTTCGCGCGGTATCTTGGCGATAACTTGACGAATGATGGTTTTCAAATGATCCAACGTTTGGAGATTATCCGCGTAAACACAGTCCTTGGCGTAGCCCCACAAAAATAGTCTAACGGTGTCAAATTATATGATCTTGGTAGCCAATTGACATCGCCAAAACGAGAAATTACGCTTTCCGAAAACTTCTCATGCAATGAATCCAAAGTCGGTCGTATTGTGTGGCTCGTAGCACTCTCGTCTTGAAACCACATATCGTCCAGCTCATAATCTTCAATCACAGTCCAAAACAAGCCGGTTATCATACAGCCGTAGCGCTGCGAATTGAAATTCGGATTATCCGTCATGCTTTCACTAACAGAAGCGATATATTCGGCAGTGCGTACATTTCGATGATGCACAGGTTTGACTACATCTGTAACGTTTCCAATCTCTTTAAATTTCTTTATAATCTTGTCAATTCCTTGCATAGTAACTCGATCATGACGACCTTAAACACCCCGTAATGCACGAAAAGTGTCCACGTTTAAATCACCACTTCGTAGTAAGTTTTAACTATTTTTCGCGTTCTTCGATTATTAAACGATGTATATTTGTAAATTCCAAACCTTTCACTAAATAAATAACACTTCAGATGGCTGATGTTTAACAGCTGTGGATAACGCACATAATACACTTCAAAATTGAATAACTATGAGAAAATGCATAAAATGAAACTGGGGAAGATTGGAGTTCTTATGGGGGCCCTGTTTTTTTAAATTGTGAGGCATTTCCTAGATTTGTCGAATACTCGACTACTCGAAGTGTTCGCCAGACACGTCGAGGTGAAATAAAGATGGTGTCAGCGGCATTAGATGTAGAACTTTATGCGTTATTTATAGTCCAGGAAGCTCTTCAGAAATTACTATAAAATTACTGATTTTGCTGATACGAAGAAACAGTTTCAGACTACCTTTTTTTCTCAAATTTCTTTATTTTGCAATCTGTTGTTTTAACAATAAGCAAATTTTGTAAGGAGTGTCAAGTAATAGCATGATTTTGTGTCCCAATGTACACAACTATACCCATATAACAATAACATGTTTATAAATTTCATTTGGGATCATTACATTACATAATATTACATTACATTTCTTTACATTAAAATATTACAATCTAGTGCCTGTATGGTAAATCTAGAATATGGAATCTACGTGTCTCATTACTATCATCTAGAAGAGATATGGCTAATGGATTGTCATGGTAGCTAAGCCTATTTAGATATCTTTCGCTGAATTTAGAAACTTCTTCTCGAACCGTTGACATATTAAGATCCTTATGAATTGATTTATTTGTCAAATACCAAGGGGCATTTGTAATCGATCGCAAAGTTTTTGATTGGTAGCGCTGAAGTATCTCAATATTGGAATTACTCGATGTTCCCCACAATTGAATTCCATAAGTCCAAATAGGTTTAAGAATTACTTTATAAAGAATCAATTTATTATTATTATTATTTAAATTTAATTGGGATTTAGGTCCCAATAACCAATTCATCCGTTTGGTTTTTATTGTCAAATGTTCCCGTTTTGATTTTATGTGGAACTTCCAGGTGAGTCGCCTGTCTAAGTGCATACCTAAGTACTTAACGCTTGTGCTTTTAGGAATTTCTGCGCCATTTAAAAATACGGCTGGGCAATCTTTTCTCCTCATTGTGAATGTTAATTTCCGGTATTTATAGATATTCTCCATTTTGTCAACCAATCCTCGACCACCTTGCAATCAAAGTTATTCTTACCTTTTAGAAAACGCAGGCTACTAAAAATTATAAGTTTATGATCTGCCTACCTTCATACATTGTTTGGTCATTTTACTTATTAAGGGGAAAGTTACAATATTAAGTAATTTTCAAAGTAAGAAAGACATAAGTCATAAAATAGTCTCCACTAAGGTAGTAACGACGAAAATTGCATTCGATTGCCGGATGTTCCATCGGCAATGAAAAGAAAAACTAAAAATGTTGTTTATGTTACTACTGTGGCAGCTACCGAAATATGAAATAATGTTGAATTGTAGGTTTTGGCTGTAAAAGGTGATTAAATATTCCGAAATCATAAATTGAATACCAAGTGTTGAAGGGAAAAAATAAGTAAATGCTGATTAATTTATTAAAAATTCAAAATGAAATTCTGGGTGATGAAGTTAATTACCATAAAGAGACGAAAATTGGTTAATTGCTTACATTTCAGTTGTAAGCAATAACGACGAACAGCTTAAACGATCTAATATTCCACACCGAATGGAATTCGGCATGTGGCTGTTCATTTCTCCAGATGCGACAGTTTTGTTTGTGTACGAGTACGTATCCGTTCAGCAAGAAATGAGCCTCAGGGTTGTGGTAGGTCATTTGCCATTCCATGATGAAATGGCAGAGTACTGTACACTTTTCACTTTGAAAGATGACGCTTGGACGCCATTGCCAACTGAAAAACTTAAATCTTAAAAAATTAATCTATATAAACAGTTCAAAGAAGGTCGAGAACGAGTTGGAGGTGAAGAGCGCACTGAACGACCATCAATTTCTACCTATGAAAGTCACATTCAACAAATCCAAGATTTTATGCTCAAAAGTCATCGATTATAATTAGCGACTTTGGTGATAATGTTGATATTTTAAGAGATATTTTGGCTCAGAAGGTAGAAATCTTGATTGATACCAAAAGCACTAATGTTCTTTTTTATTTTCAAGAAAGCCGGCAAGTTAACGTCTGTGAAGGAAAAATTTGCATCTACCAGTACATTATAAAATAAATTATTACAAAAGATGAAACTAAGAGGAAAAGGGAAGACTAGGATTTATGCTTATGTCCGGAAACACTGACCAAACTAGTAAATATCAAGTCAAAGGTGAAGCAAGATCAAAACGACCACACCAAAGTCGCTCAAAAATCAATGCTTTGACGACAATTGTCTTGGATAGGCATAGCATTGTCGGTTCTGAGTTTCTTCCGCTGGGCCATAACGTCAAGGAATATTACGTAAGTGCTAAGCGTCATTTGAGTGAACCTTTTCACAAAAAGTGGCCAAACTTATCCACAGACAACTTTTGGTTTTTGCATCACTATGTATAATGTAATAACACATTGCATTGGATCTTCGTGATTTTTGAGCCAATTGAAGAGACTCAAAATGAATCGCAGTATGCTCTAAAAGCCATACTGGAACGTAACTATTTGGAATTATTCGAAGTAGAGAGAATTGAATTAATATTGCATTTAGATTAATCATATTTACGATTAAACGTTATTTTAATTAATTAAAACTAATGATTAATTGACAATTGAGCAGTCAAAATGAATAACTACAACAGTTTTTTTGGTAAATCGAATGCCAATTGTTTATATATTTTTTCCTTTATTGGTTTCGTATACAACTTATCTGTAATTTGCGTTAATTTTTCAGATTTGATTAACCCAAATTTAATTCATTTGATTAATCATACCTCTAAATAATCAAAACTTTCGACTTATCGATTAATAAATTTATCTAAATACTGCAAATTACCAAGTTTGATTAATCAATTAATTGTACACCTCTATTTCGAAGATTGTTTCTAGGAGGGAATACTTCGTTGGTCTTACGTTTGGGACACAGCGGTATGAAACTTGTAATTGTAATTTGAATGTGTAACTTTTTTTCGTAAAGCTTGGGAATATGCACAAGTTCATTCCATCTAATTATATCGTGACATATGTTTTTTATTTCATTGAATGACATGTTTATATTATTGACGTACAACGTTAGAGATCTTCGCGATATGTTCTTCGGTCGCCCACGTTTGCTGTTGTCCTGTGGATTCCATTCTAAGGCATATCTTGCTATACTTCCGGGTGCTTTACGAAGGGTGTGACCCATCCATTTCCACTTTATTCTCACAATTTGTTTGCCAATGGCTGAATTATTTGACTTCCGCCATAGTTCTATGAAGGTAATGGTATTTAGACCAATAAATATGCCATGTAATTCCCAAGAATTTGTTTATTTGTGGTTGCAGTTTTCTAAGTATGGAGCTCGACGTAATCTAAATTGCGCCAACGTAGAGTAAAGTTATTTTTACACATGCTTTGAATATTCGTAGCTTGATGTGTATAGATATTTGCGGAGATCTCGATACTTTAAGTAATCCAACCCCAATCTGGCTTTTTCCAATTTAAAGTTTACATCATCCTCCACTCCTCCTTGTGCTGACATGATACAGCCTAAATAACAAAAGTTTTCCACACATTGGATTTCGATGTTCTCAACGTACAAATTGTTGTTCCTATTTATCTCGCATCACTTTCGTCTTTGACTTCTAGGCTAATACGTTTGCAGGGAGCGACCAGATCGTTAATTTTGCTCTGCATGTCACTGTATCTATGGAAGATAAGACAAATATTCATCTGCAAAATCCATGTATGGTGGCGTTGATAACTCCAAACATTTTCTTTCTTCTTTTTGTAGATTTCGGTCATAGCTTAATCAAGAACTAAAGCAAACAATAAAGGGCATATTTGCTTCGCACCAACGTTTTTTATTAATGTTTCGCTGTATCGGTTATGTGGAACTCTAAATGTTGTGTTAGCTGTTAAGAGGCTAATTAGTTTTTGTGGGATATCTTTACATTTCAAGGCGGTCCAAATTATACAAGACTTTTTTAAAAGTTATAACTACCAGATAAAAAGAAGAACGCCATTCGATAGACTGTTCCATTATTATTCGAAATGTATTGCCTTGATCGAATATTTTAATCATTTAAACCAAAACAAATTAGTACTAGTTTAAAGCCTCAGCGTCTTGTAGACTTTATAGAGGCGAGTTAGCAATTCTGCGAATGTTACATTATTTACAATATTTTATGATGAAAGAGAAAAAAAAAAAACCAAAAAAAAAAAAAATACACACACATATATATATATATATATATATGTATATATATATGATGAAATTCTTGACTTCCTGAAAATTATATTCGTTGTTTCGTGGTTTCAAACAAACACCTTATTCTGCTTAGATTGATATTATTTCTTGTGTTGAAACTGTTTGGATTTCTTGTGAATGATGGCCTATACTCCGAACGCATTTAAAAACGTATAATAAAAGCTGCAGTTTATAGATTCCGCATATAGGCAAAATCATCGGAAAAACATCTTTATGTAAGGAAACAGTCGAAAATGTCATAGGAAGATTTGCCACTATTTTTAATGCCTTTGACTGAATCCTTTGCAAAGATTTTAATTCTTCGCTTTTCCTATCTCTATATACAACAACCATGTAATTGAAATTGCTTTGGATCAACGCCTTATACACCAATAATCTAGTATTTCGGACAAATTTATTCTTGAATTTATATAACAATCGGAGAACTTGCGCTGACTTCATTTTCAAGTGTTGAATGTGACGATCCCAAGAAAGGTTACTTTGAAGGTATAAGCCTAAATATTTTATAGTATTGACTTCTCCGATTTCTTTGCCATCGACATGGACAAGTAGGTTCCTGCTGTGAACATTACAACGTATAAGATTTGTTTTATCAGGTTTGAAAAATAATTTATTTATTCGTGAAAATTCTGATATGAGAAAAAAAATCACGTTCTATATAATCTTCAACTACAGTTTCAAAGCGGTAGGGATAAATTAGACATATATCGTCAGCACATATGAATATCTTGCCTGTTAACCTAAGGTTTATTATGGCATTTATAAATATTTTAAATAAAAGAGGTCCAAAAACATTACCTTGTTGCACACCATGTTCAGCATGAGCCAAGTCACTTTTATGATCACCTATGCTGACATACTGCCTTCGGTTATGCAAATAATTTGCGATAAGTGACAGCTCTCTCCCACAAACTCCATAATATTTCAATTTTTGAATTAAAATTTCATGATCAATAAGATCAAATGCTTAGGAAAAATCATAAAAAATTCCTACCGCACCTTTAAAGCCACCGTCCAAAGATTTACAAATGCAATTGACTACGTTTATGACAGCTTCCTCAGTACCGCACCCTTACCTGGATCCATAATGAGAGCTATTAAGTAGCTTTTGATGTGTTTTCTTCAAAATATCCTGATATTTGATTATATAACATTCGTTCAAATTTTTCGCTGCAGATTGAACACTCAATAACCTGCAGCGTATTGTCAATAATTACCGCAACGATTTGGTAAACCGAGTTTTGAAGCGAAATTCCAGTCTGCTTCCAGTTATTGCATTCTGACAAATCGCCTTTTTTGGGGAATTTCATAATTTCTCCACTTGTCCAATTGTTTGGTAGCCATTTTTAGTGCCAGACTTTCGGTAAATATGGATATAAAATTTCCACTGCGATTATGGGATATACGAGTATCTGTAGAATTTCTGTTGGTATACTATCTTCTCCTGGGGACTTGTATTTCTTCAGCGTTATGATAACTTTTTCGATTTATTCCATTGCGGAGATGTTATCGTTCATCTCCTCAACTGGTGCCATAGACAAAGTGGTGTTGAGAGTTTCGTCTTCATCATTGTCAACGCAATTACTAATATTCAAAGCGTTGTTTCCATCTACTCGTTTGTTGGCCCAAATTTGTTAAGATTTTTTTGTTAACTTGACGGCTCTATTCCTGTTGATTGTTTGATTTGACATTTCTCCAATAATTTTCTCGGCATCATATGCCATTTCCTTGTACGGATAATATTATCGTTTAAATTACAGCTTTAAATTAAATTGTTAAAATTTCGTTGATAATTCCGAGTTTGAAAATTAAATTCGAAAAATGTGTCATTTATTTTTGAGTTGTATTATTTTGTTTCGCAAAACAAAAAAAAACAAAAAAATACAAAATTTGTGAGTTGAGATAAATTTTTGTGTAAAGAGCTGTAGATCTTTATATGAAATTCGCTAAGTGGGAAAGGGATGGACAAAAAACGTAATTGTGGCTACAATTTTGAACGCTACTTTAACGTTCTGTACCTTTATATAGAGCGCTCAAAAACAACGAGTGTCCGAAAACTTGGAAATACACAAAAGTTTTCAAAAATTACCTTTACTTCTGGTGTAATAGAATTAATTTTATGCAGTTTGCTGTTGTTCGGCCAATTTTTTTGAATAACTTCGGTGCAGGTTACTATAATTTATATTTTATTTTTTTTTTTATTTGAGCAAAGTGTTTACAAACAAACATTGATAACATTGGAGTATCTTGGGAATAGTCACAGGAAGAGCGAAATTTTAATTTTAGTTGGGAACATTCACAACTTATTTTTGAAGCTGCCTCTATGCGAATAAGTGCAATGTGCTTAAATGAACTGATTTTCAGAACGTTTATTGCTATCAAAATGTTATCACACCATGTGCAACATATCTTAGTTCGCTTACTAATTGTGTCTCCTATATGTCGTACTCTTGTCTTGTTAAAGTTTCGCTTTCTGCAGATAAACAACATTAACGCTAAGAGTTTTTTTCGTGGTCCGTTTTGTCTAAACAGATATTAAGTACTTTGCGGCTTATTTAAGATGTTCAAGCCTAATCAACATTGCCGTTACAGATTTAAAATGGTTTCGTCCACATTAGCAAATTAAAATTGCATGGGTAATAAACAGTGACTGAAGCTATTTATTCACCTGTAGTTTATATGAGTTTTTTTTTTATACGTGTACGAATATAAAACAATTAGCCACCATATATGTAAGTACGTTCAAATACAGACAAATGCATGATGTTTAATTAACCATGAAATTTTCATGTTTCACTTAAAAGCAAACAAAATATCTATGTGTATATTTTCGTACATATGTATGTATATTCAGGTACATTAGGGTGGCAGCAAAAATTTGTCTTTAGACATAGCGTATTGCACACGACCAGCATTCCTATGTCGTGACTTAAACCTCCAATACAGCCACATGTCTGTCTTTGAATGGCGATCACCTGGAAATGCTAACAAATTCTTCTAGTGGTCGATTAATTGATAGTTCCAACTTAGGCCTCTCATCGTTAAACTGTAGATGCTCTTGAAAGAGCCTATAAATAGAATGCGTGCGAGTTCACTGAACGTGAGAAACTCCCCCATGTCCAATTCGTGGAGTGCAAGTATATTGTTATTCATTTAATGGTTTCAAAAAACGCCTGTCTGGCAAGTCTGTCAGCTGTTAAATACCTGTCATTTGAAGTGTTATTTATTTAGTGAAAGGTTTACGAATATGGATCGTTTAATAACCGAAGAACGCGTAAAAATAGTTAAAACTAACTACAAAAGTGGTGATTCAAACGTGGACACTTTTCGAGCATTACGGAGTGATTACGGTCGTCATAATCGGCCTACAGTTTACGGACAATTGCTACAATTATTGAAAGAAAACAGTAGAAATACCCATTACTCAAAATTTATACCTAGCCCTTGTGTGGATAAATTGTCTTCTATTGACCCAATTTAGCCCACGCGTGCTATTTGCTGCATAAAGTTGAGGGGATGCCTATCAAAAACGCAATCTTGTCGTCCATTATCCAAGTTTATATTTAGTGGTTTCAGAACTGCCAGCCTGGCACATCTGACACTTCTGAGGTGCTATTTATTTAGTGAAACGCTTGCCATTTACGAATATGGATCCGTGAAGAAAGAAGAATGCGTAAAAATAGGTAAAACTTACTACAAAAGTGGAGATTCAAACGTGGACAGTTTTCGTGCATTATGGTGTGGTTATGGTTATCATAATCGCCCTATTGCGCTAGGAATTGGCAAGATTGTAATGAAATTTGAAGAGACTGAAGGCGTTATAGGTGTGACCAAACCTGTGCATCATCGCAATGTATCACTTCTGTTCGCGAAAGTGTGGCAGATAATCCGAATTTCAATTCAAAGCGCTATGACCGTATGATTACCGACTTTGTTTTGTGTCTGTAATTGAAGATTATGAACTGGACGATATTTGGTTTCAAAAGACGATGCTACGAGCCACATAGCACGACCGATTTTGGCTCTGTTGAACTAGAAATTTCCAAAAAGCGTAATTTCACGTTTTGGCGATGTCAATTGGACGCCAAGAAACGGAAAAATGGGCAATACCATACAATAATGCATGATCTAATCTTGATCCAAAATTACCATTCGTAAATTTTAGGGCAAATATTGCTGTGTATAGTGTGAGAAGCTTGGTGCGTATAGATATTTGCAGAGATCTCTATACTTTAAGTAAGAATCCAATCTGGCTTTTCCCAATTTAAAGTTTACATCATCCACTACTCTTTGTAAAAATTCGGGCCATTCCTAGATACATTTAGGTCAAAATTCATGGTTTTTGTATGAATATATGCATGAATTTTCCCAAGTTCCATCTCATATTATAATAAAATGAACAAAATTTCAGGAAACAGCTAAGAATTTGGTGCTCCTACCAAACGTGGATTGACACAACGCCCAATTCTGGGATGTTGAGAAATTAAATTTTGCGATGATATCTAATCAAATGGGAAGGAAATCTATTTAAGTAGGGTTTCACATGCTTCTAATAAAATATACTACATCATGACATAGCTGACAGTATGAAAAAAAAAAGATGGAATGGTAAGTCAAATTAGACAAAAGGTCAAAATTGCGCTATCCAGGGCGAAGAATGAAAAATGTAATTGCATAACTTATATGTCGTACGCAGCAGTTTTATAAAAGTCCGATTTCGGGGCTCGCGTTTGGGAAGCGGTTTTCAAAATTGGTTTGAAAGACGGTTCGACATAAAACTAATAGGAACCCGCTTTAGACTATCGATACAAAAACCTGTCATCGAAAATGTTTTGATAATTTGAACTCCATTGTACAAAACACTAGAAATTTAAAAAGCTTACAATGGATATCCGAAATACAGGGTGGCTAATGTATAATGTTACAAAAATTTAAGGATGTTGAAAGAATTTTTCTTTCAACACCTATGCTGAAGAGAATCCTTTACAAATATTGGCACAAGCCAAGACTGCTGCTGAAGACTTGCAGCGAAAATTCTTCAATAAGCTAATTTCTAGAAACTCCTCATTCCGTTGGCCTCAGCAGTCTCTTGATCTTATTGCACTTAACATTTTCTTGTGGGGTTATTACAAGCAAGAAGTTGCAAAACAAAATAAACAAATTTGGATGATTTAAAGCAATTCATTTCAATGACAATTGAGGTAATTGTCAACACTAGTAAGCAATAACGATGCGTCAAAGAGCGCGAAGTTTATTTAAATTCAATTATTTTTCAAAATCCATTAAAAAGATTTAGTAAGGCTGTATTTTTCTTTCAAATTAATACAGAAAAAATTGAATTTAATAGAAAACTATTTGAGTTTCTTGACGTAGCAACACTCGTCGCATATCTTCTATGGAACAATTTTATAAATGCAATATGTTCACTACGAAACTGTGTTTACTCTATGTTTTTTGCTTACGAATTCTTAGATTTAATGACAATCTTTAGTTTCATTATTTTTGCAACCTGTTGCCGACTTGGATGGTCATCGTCTCTGAACTTTCTTACTGGAACCGACTCTTTAAATGTTTCCTTAGCCATGTTTTCCATAGCTGATTTTATTGACCGACTCTTGATTTGTAACCGGTGTAGGTAAAATTGAACTGTCGCAGAAATCCCTGGGATAAATATAGATTTACATATATTATCATAATTTTTTTCACACATTTGATAATCACCCTTAAGTACATCAAGTCCATATGTGTATGATGTTAATACATGTGTGCGATTTCAAGTGCTTTGTATGGAATAAAACTCAATTAGACTTGAGATGAACATACAACGCTGTATGAGTTCCATCACATCTCTAATATCCCAAGTGTAATTAATCATTACTAGGTTAATTAAAGTCTCGGTTAATTAAGTGATATGTATCCTGTGAGCGCCGACATAAATATACATGGCGGTCCCAAAACCAGCCGACCTGACAAAGAAGACACAAAATATTTGGAAAATATTTTTTTTATTTTTCAACATAACCTCCTTTTAGTTCAATACACTTTTTCCAGAGATATATTTAATAGTTTCTACACGCTGTTCATAGTAAGAACCGTCAAACTCTTTAAAATAGCTCTCAACCGGAGACTTCACCTCTTCATTGGCAACTCTTCCGACCAAGCAATTTTTTTGAAGCTTCGAAATAGAAATTAGTCCAAGGGAGCTAAATCTGGCGAATAAGTTGCGTGATGAAGCAATTCGAACTTTACTTTATTAGTTTTGGTCATCGCAATAGCAAATGTGTGAACTGGAGCAGTGTCCTGATGAAACAACACTGTCTTTTTCGCCAAATGCGGACTTTTTCCACAATTTCATCAGCTAAACGTTGCAAGCATGATATTCACCGTTTATGGTGTTTCTTCTGAAGTTAGTCAATAAAAATAATCCCATGCCCATTCCATAAAACAGAAGCCTCGCCGGCAGATGAAACCGTGTTCTCCATCTTTGGACACGATTCTTCCATTCCATTCCACTACTTTGACTATTCTTTTTTTCAAGGTTTCATGTCTCATCCATGGGTGTAAATCGAAACAAAAATTCGACTTTATTGCGGTGAAACATCGCCAAACACTCTACTGAAACATCTTCCTGGCCCTGTTTTTGCTCTATTGAAAGCAAGCGCGGCACCCACCTTGCACACAGCTTCCTCATCTTAAAATTCTCGGTCAATGTACGATGTGTATGACTTTTTAAAATGCCTATTCATTTCAGGTAGCTCACGCGTCTTCGGCCGATTCAGGCGATCATCCGATACCATTTTTTGGATTTTCTTAATCTCATCTGGCGTGGACGTCTCAATTGGTCGACCACTACGGTGTTCATCTTGGCATCTCGTACGGCCTTGTTTAAACTATGCTACCCAATATTTTACTGCCGCAAACGAAGAAGCAGATTCCCCACAGTAGAATATAGCTTTTGGTTGGAAATATTGGATTACATAAACGTGACTAATTTTTTTTGCATATTCACTGAGACCGTTTGCTTTTGATGGCTCAAAAAAAAAATAAAATAAAATAAAATAAAAATAAATAAATAAATAAATAAAATACGAAACAACGTGACGCTTCGAAACTTAAAACGTATGTTTTATAAGACTGCAACCTTTCACGTAAATAGTTTTTTTTTTCAAATAACTGGCAGCATCTATACGTCTGGTCGGCCAGTTTTGAGAACGCCCTCCTACATGGAGTTATATACTAAACAATTCTATGTCGATAGCGACATGGTTTTAAGGAGTATCTAATTTCAGTCACGAAATATCCCTAAATTAATTTGAATTACTTTTGGACTAACCATATTGCTTGATAGGAAAATGGAGACAAATGAGTAAATATAGGCTGATTTTTTAAGATTTAAATTTTTCAAGTTGACAGCACTGGTTGGTAATGGCGTTCAAACGTCATCTGTCAAAATGTACAGTGTACTCTGCCATTTTATCATGGAAAGACTAACTAACCATTTTATAGTTAGCATAATCGACCTGCTGAATCAACAATTCGTGCCGTTATCTTCAAATTTTGCACCAAATGTACTTTGTTTGACATAAAACCATCGACTCGCATGCGTAGAGTTCGTACCGAAGAAAATATTGCAGCCGTAGCGACCAGTGTTAATGACGATCGTGAAATGGCCCTGTGAGTTGGCCCCCAAGATGTTGCGATTTAACGCCTTTTGATTATTTCTTGTGGGGTTATGTCAAGTCGTTAGTCTATGTGGACAAGACGAACATTATTGAAGCCTTACAGGATAATATAACACGCGTTATTTGTGGAATACATGCCGAAACGTTCGAGAAAGTGACGTATAATTGGACCGAATGGACATTTTGAGACGGAGCCGCGGACATTATTTACATGAAATTGGCTTTAAAAATTAAATGGCGAAGACCAAAAATGTAATATATGATGCAAATTTGAGTGTTTTATTCGATTTAGAAAAAAAATACGATTAAAAAACCACTCTGTATTACGGTGTTAACCAAATTGTCACTTTTTTGAACATAGTAAATAAAATCAAGTGGACAGTCGGGAAGTTGGATAGACTGTGGTTCATAATTGGTCTTAACCGGTAGCATACTACTTGACTTCATTGCATCTGATAAAAGACTAGGAAAATTCTAGTCCTGAAGTCATATGTTGTTTGGGTCGGAATATTGCGTATTTATATATGGATGCATTGGATGGATGCGTATTTATATACTAATGTTCAAGAATTTCTTTTCTTATATTTGGATTAATTTGCATGCGAACTATATTAGTGTGTCCATTCCTCAAGGGGTTCATTCAATGTAAAAAATCATGATCCACCGTTCATTTTGTGCAGTAACTCTGTTCAAACATGGACCCACATAGCCAATTTTCAGTAAGAAAATTTACATTAAATTGACTTAAATTTCAACCGAAACTGTATCGTCGAAAAGTGGCTGTGGACTGACATTTTTAACGTTTGTAGTTTCAATTTTTACTGCATAAACAGACAGTAGAAAACAGATAGATAGGACAATATTGGCAAACAAAATTAATGCGTTTCTCTGAGTACATTGAAATTTCAACAGTGCATCACTTATGTTTTCCAGTGTTACATTCGTGGTGTAGAATATAGTAATAGGAGGTCATATTTCACATAATTGCAAGAAAATTGGTATTTCAGAAGCGGAAAGTATAATAAGAATAAAATTCGCATTAAAATCTTAATATTACAGTTTAAATTGATTGTTTATACCTGACTTGGCTTATGCCTGCACATATATAATATAACGTTTTCTTACCTGAAAAGAAAAAAGAATAAATATGTATGTTATACAATATTCAAAATTGTTTTTAACCGTTGAAAGTTTTAGGGGAACAGTGGAGATTTATAGCAAATGTTTCTTTATTGGAAAAGATCGACCTACTGATACAAATGGCCGACATAGCTCATAGTTTCTCAAGTTCATATCTTCTATTCTGTTCCACTGAATTCAGTCATATTTGGTGCACTTTAAGAGTTTTCTTAGATAAAGCCTTAAAAGGAAAACGGAAAGGAAAACGGTCTTATCTCTTTTAAACAAATTACCAGAATTTCCGAAATTCAATTTTTTCCCTTTAACTCCTTACGCGTAAACTACATCGTTCTGAATTTTCGTCCGTTTTTGTTTGACATAAATTCTTTGTAAAATACCTCCCATGAACGATTGTGTACATACTCGTATATTCCTATGTCTATATAATTTGTACAGTTGCATTAAATTAAAATGGAATTTGGCATATATTAAGTGTTTGCTAAAGTAGTGTCTGAAAATGGAAAGAGATTGTTTTGTCAAACCCATTCAAGTATATGAAATGCAAATTGATCGATTTTCTGCACTTGAAAAATGTTACCTCTAACTCTTAATTCGTAGACTGCAACATACTAAATGTTTTTCATTGTATTGTTTTGTACTATCTGGCAAAATTTGAGGAAACAGAACAAAACAACCACGGCCTTTCTGGTATCTCCAACACAAATGACTGATTTGACCCACTTTAGCTTCATGCCTTCTAATCAATTGCATGGAATTCATATACACCCAGCACATGTCAAGAGTTTGATAGGCTTAGTTCTGAGAATGAAAATCGACAGCAGTGCCAAGCCCAAAGGGGGTACTTTCCATATAAATTGAATAATCTGGCGGTTTTTAATTTCCCACCTCATTTTCCATACATGTTCCTACACATTCACTTTCTACACATTCTCAGTTTAACATTTTTCAAGAAGCTGCACTAAATTCATTCAAATTGAACAGATGTTGTGGATTAATGAGTTAAATTATGAGAATAAAATTGGACGGCATTGTCAGACCCCGTCTGGTACGTCCCTTACAAATTGATCGATTTCTAGAAATTTAATTTGTCTTCTACAATCCTAAATTTGTTGATTGCAGTTGCTGAAATTTTTTACGTTGTATTGCATTATAAAGCTTAGTAAATGCTAGAGATAAGCGACTATGTCCTTTTTGATAACTCCCATATGAATTTCCTAACTTAATCCATATGTTACTAAAGTCATGTTTTTCATTCAATTCTAATTTATTGTGCATTTGGCAAACCCAATTCTGCGAAAGAAAAAGCGCTGCATTGTCACTTTCCTTAGGATATCACATATGCAATTAAACGATTTGGCAGAGAATCTTAGTACGTTATAATTTCGTTCTTTTTATTTTGGTTATTTTATTTTGTTTGCTTGTTTCTTTTATTTACTTTGTTTTATTTTGCTATTTTATTGCTTATTTATTTTTGTATTATATTAAAGTATTTTTTTTGATAAGAACATAGCTATTTACCACGCTCCTTTTGGTGTCAATCACGCTTTTACACCACTACGAAAGGATGTTAGATAAAGGTATATGGAAGTCAGTTCATCTAACGAAATTGCTGTATTGGTTTTTGTTTGAAATTAAATATATTCTTCTTCTTTTTCTTCGGTGGCAACTGGAATAGACATCCTTATCTATGCCAGCCGTAGAAAATAATTCCGAGTGCTTCGATTCTCTGCGTTTCTGCTCAAATTCGTCACCAAATTTCGATAGTATTTTCAAAAGCTGGTGTAACAAGACAGGTAGAACCAACGTCTGGTACAGTCGGATTTTTTTTTTTTTTGTCGAAAGAGGGCTTTATCATTGAATCGCTTGCTTAGCCCATAGTAATATCTGTTAGCAAGCAATACTTTCCTCTTTATCTCCATGCTGACTTAATTCGTTTCGTTTACAGCGGAACCGAGGTAGATGAATTCTTCCACTAGTTCAAAATTATAGTTGTCAACGATCACTTAGCGTCCCAAACGAGTAGACTCTTTGTTCGTTGAAACCAGTAACTTTGTTTTGTCCTCGTTTACCACCAAACCCATTTTCGCTGCTTCCTTTTCGATGCTTGAGAAGGTTGCAGTAGCATCTCGCACTTTTTTTGTCAATTATGTCTACGTCATCTGCATATGCGAATAACATATGGCTTTTATTAAAGATGATACCATTCGTATTAACTACAGCTTTCCTCATAATCCTCTGCAACAGTATGCTGAAGAGGTCGCACGATAAACTGTCGCCCTGCCTAAAAAATCCTCGTTTGGTGTAAAAGGTTTTGCTAAGATGTTTGCCTATCTTTACTGAAGACTTCGTGTCAGTCAGCGTCATCCTACAAAGACGTATAAGCTTCGTGGGAAGTCCAAACTCAGATATGACCTAGTACAGTTTTTGCCGAATCGGGCTAACGAAGGCAGCTTTGTAATCGGCGAAAAGATGGCGCATGTCGATCTGTTTTTCTTGGGCCTTCTCCAGAATTTGACGTAGTGTGAATATCTGGGCAGTTGTTGATTTACCAGGTCTAAAAGCACCAATGTGTAAAAAACTGATACCGTGATAGTTTCTACAAACATTCGAATCGCCTCTTTTAAACACAGGATACAGGAGCTGATCAGCTCATCGCCTTTTGTTTTGTTGTCCTGTCAAATACGCGTATTTCAAAATTGCAATTTTAATCAGTTGTATTCAAATACTATCAACTTTCAAAACACCAACTAGAATTGATTTAAAAATTAATTTGTTGACAAAAATTGTTATTGTTATTTTATTTTAATACTACATTACAAAATTTTGTTCTTGCAACATCTCGATTGATATGTGGAAACATCAGTACTTTGTTATATTAAATTCTTTACCTCAAAATGATTACGGTCGGAAGTATTGGTAATGATTAGTTCTGAACAATTGAAACTGATTTCATAACAATTGGTAATCATTATTTACTGATAATTCCAAAATATATTAGCACTGACTCGAGTAATAGTAGTTGAAAAAATTTTATTTTAATTGGCTTCAAATAATGATGGAGAAATCGTCAATTAATTGGTTCACCCAATGAGATGGTCCCATGTTTGCGATAGACACTAAATTGTGGAAGCAGTAGTTTTCTTTTGTCCAAAATATATTTATTTTATAGCATTATTACTAATCTGGCAATAAATGTTTTAAACATTACTTTAAAATTATAGCAAAAATAGCTTTACTAGTGGTTCCACACAATCAGTTGTGTACTTCCCCGTTGTTTTTAACAATTCATTACTTATATTACAATGCATTTTCTATTCAATTGTAAAAAAAATATAGTTATTTATTAATTTTAGCTGTAATTACAAAATATACAGTACTATAATTAATTATAATTATTTTGCTTATCATATATAACATTTTCAATGTACCGTAATAAATTTGTTTACATTTAATTGTTATCGTTTTTTTGTACACTAATTCCAGAACACCAGAATGTCACAAACGATTTGTCGGAAATGACGCGGGTCATGTCGTTGTCCGCAGCCTCAGTGGGCCATTTGCCGCCACTCCAATTGCTTTCCAGACTATGACTCATGTTCGCATTGTGCGTTTTAATTAAATATTTGTGAAAGAATGATGTCATTCATTAAATGGAAATAAATTAATAGAATAAATTATGAATGCATACGTACATCTCCGCATCAATTACCAATTAACTCCTCTGATATTGAGGGTGGGAATGGATTTTCAGTGATTGAAATATCTCTTAGAAGTGTATAAATATTGTGGTAATAAGAATAAGGAATACGAAGTCAAGTTCAATTTAATCATTTGGTTCTATTAATCCGATATACTCGTACGTTGGTACATGATTATCAAATTTGTTGGAAGTGATGTTAATTCGTGTCGTTCGGAAAGTGTCCAAAATAACGCACATTATAGACATGGGCACTTTTCGTGCATTACGGAGTGATCATAAACGACCTACTGTGCAAGGAATTGACAAGATGATAAAGAAATTTAATGAGACTGAAAGCTCTCCATAGCCGAAAATATCGCTTCTGTTGGTGAAAGTGTGGCGAATGAACCGACTTTTTTGGTCTGCAATTGAAGATTATGAACTGGACGATATGCGGTTTCAACAAGACGGTGCCTTGAGCCAGCAACACGATTTTCGCTCACGTTTTGGTGACGTCAATTGGCCAGCAAGATTATGCGATTTGACGCCGTTAGACTTTTATTTGTTGGGCTACGTCAAAGACCGTGTTATACCGTGGATAATTCACAAAGGTAGAAGTATTCGAAAGCCAACATTCGTCAAGTTATCACACAGATACCGACCGAAATGTGCGAAAAAATTATCGAAAACACCTCAAAAGTATCCACTGCTTCAGCCAATCATTAAATGATATTGTACTTCGTACGTAATGACAAGGTCCAAGAGATATAATGAAACAAAAATTTCATCGAAGTCATAGCTGTGCCGTAAGTGTGTGTTTTATTTAATTTTGAAACCGAAGAAATGGATAACCCGGTATGATCGAATCAGCTCATAACCCTTTCAGGGATAGTAGTGTGGCAACTACATTCTACTGTACTTAATATTCTATAATAATATTCTATACTAATCAGTTATGTTTTCCATTTAAGTTCATGAATTGTTGCAAAATTTTTCATTCTAACTGAAACGTTGAAATAAAGAAGACCTGAAATTTGTATCCGTTCGAAAATTTAAAATTTGTGTATTATTGAAACACTACAGTAGTGTCGCTTTGTCTAATACGTGATTTTCGCAAAGCCGACTAGGACGCTATGATTAACCAGATTGTGGTTTATAACTGCAATAAGAAAAGAACGACTTGTTTCGAGGGAATAATTATTTAATGCCTACTAAATAATTTCACCAACCTGCATAATTTTGTGATGTAAGAACATCCAGTTAGACAAATTCTCACGATTTTTTTCAAAATGTTAAATCAATACAACTGAATTTATTGCATTTTCGGATAAACCTTTTGTTGCTAAGTACAGACTCAATGGCAACATTTAATCCGTTAATCAAGATATCTATTCTAGATTACCTTCAACAAAAACCTTAGCAAATAGTGTTCTACAATCTAATAATAAAAGATTATATGAAAAAATGTCATTCCAATTAATCTTAACACAAACCAGCATCAATTTCCGAAATTTCAAAGCGATATCTTATTAGCTAGATGACTGTTAATCCTCCATAACATTTATATGTGATCTTACACAGTGCAACTGCGAGCACAAAAAGTACACCATCTACCATAGACATAACCGTATACCTTCTGATAATGGAAAAGGCGTAATGTTTTGAAGGAGATGTGCCTCACAGCAGGTGTTTTAAGATAAAAGACCTTGCAAGTACTCGTATACTGAGTTATTTCAATCTGAATATATGATTGGCTAAACGATACCTCAAACAAATCTTTATATATCCCACCGAAAATCTGCATGTAGTAAAATTTACCCAGTTGGAATCTGAGCTCCCACAAGTAATTAAAGCTTTGAGTTTTTAGTTGTTAATTAGTAAGCTGGATTAAACTGAACTTTGAGAAGACTGTGTATGGGTTGAATTATGTAATTTGTAAGAGAGTATTTGAAGAGGGCTTCGTTATCTGGTATATTTTTTCAGATTTTACCAAGCATTACACTGCAGTACAAATCACAAAAAAAAAAAAAAAAATTAAGGAAATTCGGTTTACAAATTACGAATCAGAGCGAAGAAATTAAATTTCGACAAATCAGGTAATCTGCATGATAGGTATCAGAAAAGATATGATAACTGCGTCGATTTTTTCCCAACTTTTATAGAGAACTAGCCGACCCGGCAAACGTTGCTTTGCCTTCAAATTTTATTTTTATTGGAAATGTTTCAATGTTAAACAAAATTCTGTTTAAATACCGTTAGCAGGAGCAGAAATATTTGCTTTTTAATTTGTGGTTTGTATAGGAGGTACCACTGCCCATTATCCAATCCCGCCCATATTTGCAGCAGCACTTAAGATATGTACACCAAACCTACGCACCAAATTTTGTTCAAATATCGTAAGCAGGAGCAGAAATAATTGATTTTTAATTGTTTGTTTGTATGGGAGGTACCACGCCCCCTTGTCCAATTGGACCGAATTGTAAATCTAAACCATCCCGGGCACCACCCAGACGCATATATAAAAATTTATGCAAAGCGGTCCAGCCGTTTAGGAGGAGTTCACTGACAACGCCCGTACAGTAGAATTATATACATATATAAAGATTAAGATTATAAATCCATACAATGAGAAATATTTAATTTCCCCAAATCGCCCAATTATTTATTTCTAAGACCCTGTCTGTACCAAATTTCATGTAATTAAGAGTCTTTCAGTATAATTAAAAGATGTGAACTTGAGAATGTATGGATTAAATTCATCATTTACATGAGATGTAATAAAGGAAGATTTATGAAGTGTTATAAATCCATACAATGAACAAAATTTAATTTCCGTAAATCGGCCAATTATTTATGTCTAAACCCCTGTCTATACCAAATTTAAGAATGTATGGATTAAATTGATCATCTACATGAGATATAATAAAGGGAGATTAATGAAGCATTATAAGTCCATACAATGAAGATAAATGGGAAAAATTAAATTTCCGTAAATCAGCCAATTTTTCATTTCTAAGGCACCGTGTGTGCCAACTTTTACATAATTTAGTGTCTTTTAGTATTATTAAAAGATGTGAACTTAAGAAAGTATGGATTAAATTGATCATTTACATGAGACGTACCAAAAGGGGCGCGAATAATCGATTTCGTTTTTGAAAATCCTCTCAGCCGTTATAAACATATGCAGGGGATACAAATTTAAATCAGTGCAATCTTTGAATGAAGAGTTTAAGGGAAAATTTGCGTTTCAAAAAGTCATTCAATTTATATGGAAAATACCAGAATAGATGGGTCCATATGCAGTCCATTTGCAATGCCCTGTTATAATCTGGTATAATATTGGACTGAATTAAATTTTAACAAGTCCAATAAAGATTTACGAAAGTAATCATATCTACAGCCAGCATGCCAGATAGATGGTCATAGCTTAATCGACTTAAACAGTTATGAAACTCATTTGGTGTAAAGATATTTGATATTTGAAACGCCTCCTTCTGAATGTTGCATTTTTGTCGTATTAAAATAAATGTATGTCTCCTGGGAGAGAAGGCAGGAATGAAGAGTGCTTGAGTGCCGATTGCTCTATCTTGTGTAATTGACTTCAATTGTATAATACTTTTATTAATGGTAAATTATAAATATGTATGACTATAATGTAGGAAAGTTTCTAAACATATAACTATTCTTTGAGGGTTCAGACGTTATTTTACCACTGGTGCGATTTCCCCAATTTCAAACTTAACATGCTTTTGCCTATTAAACGAATACAAAATTTTATCGTTCATGTTCTGAATTTAGTAATTTTTGATACATATAGCTGTGTAAGCTTGTACATAAATTGATGTTCATCTTAAATTGTTGGTCGTGATTTTGTTTTCATTTTATGTAAAAATTTATTATCAAAATTTGATTGGAATTCTACACTCCATTGTGCTTCTACGGATCATATGTAGGGTCTTTCTCTACCAAAGAGAGACTTTTCGGAGGTTGTGATCATTACAAAGGGTTACTATACTGTACGCGGTGATGTTTTGTTTTGTTTCCTTTCTATTTAAGAATTAATTATTAAAATCTGATTAGAATATTGAACTCCATTGTGCTTCTATGGATCATATGTAGGGTCTTTCTCTACCAAAGAGAGACTTTTCAGAGGTTGTAATCACTGAGGAGGGGTATGATACTGTACGAAGAGATGAGATTTTGCGCACTTCTGGTGTCTAACTACTATTATCATTGTTCTAAATTATTTGCGCGGGATATGCGATATGTAGTTATACGAAATCAAAGATCATGTCTGTGTAAAGGCTTGGTTTCTGCGACACTTTCAACATTTGTTGTGACTTAATTATTTTCTACGTGTAGAATACGCGTAGAATAGATAATTGTAGTCGCCATCTATGTAATTAATTTAATTGTCATATGAATACATTGTGATACACTGATATTGTGATGCAGTCCGAAACAATTTTGTAGCCTAACCGTCCCTGTTCTAAACTACTAGTCGTCACGTATAGCAAAACACCTTCCCTTTCAATGTCTATTTGCATTTTTCCTATAAATATGAATGTAATGAAAGTCAACTACACACACGTAAAAATACACAATTACAAACGTACTTATCGTTGTATGCATATACGAGTACATGTGATTTTATCAACGTTTTATGTGCTATAGTGGTACTTGTTTTAATGCAGATATACATAGACATATGCCTAACTTTACATACAGTCTTAGCCATAACAATTCAAACAAAATATTAATTTTTATAATTTAAAATATTTTGTTGTTTTTGTTGTTGCAGGGAATGTTATTTAAAAACGTAATATTAGGTAACTTCCGATGCATCGTTGTTTCAAAATTGTTGAACATACATCCCCATAATTTGGATTCATGGTTTGTAGGTAATGGATAGTCCAACCCATATATTAGAATGTACACATGTCAGACGGATGGTCTTTCCCAATTTAATACTTATGAATAGTTTATTACAACCCATGGTGAAAGCCTAATAGCCATTACAGATTTACCCTTGGCGATATCATATGACTTTCCTTGATTTATGTTAACCTATGCAATATATAGACACTACCTAATGAACGTATACTGGTAAGGTATCAACGCCAACCGTTTGCTTAAACGGGTTTCTACGATTGCCTATTACAGAAGTGATAAGCGCAACTGGACACCACCGATTAACTGCAAGGAATAATACTCAAAATATATATTTCAATATATATATTCAAAATAAAGTAAATCACACTGTTTTGAAAATCGAACGTACCTATAAATTAAGGAACCGACTAATACAGAAATTTGTATCTACTGTGCAACGCAAGAACCATCAAAACGCTTCAGCCCCAATATTTTGATTAGCCCAGCCAATGGAATTGCCCTGTTTTGATGCGCTTGACCACGGTGATAATGTTATATACCTGGCGATGCATAACATTACTCTCCAATAATGATGATACGTCTATATGATTTACAGATTCATGCATTTCCCTTCGAGTGGTACCGTAGGACAGATAGGACTAGTGCCTGGTTCAATTGGATTTCTCGTTGGCAATAAATAGCTTGCTAAACACATAATTAATGCTATTTTTCATTAATATTCCTCTAGTGTGAGCGTTTTCTGTAGCGCCGACTTGTCTAGTTAATCAGTAGGCAAAAATACCAAATGTACTATACCAGTTTATACACATTTAAAGCAACCGCAAATATTGAAAAGTACAAAAAAATCCAAATTTTCGAAAAAATTGCACATAAAATGACTTAATCCAACTTTTGTTGAACGACACTTTTTTCAGAAATTTTCTAATAATTTTATGATTTATTTGTTAATTAAAAGCTACATACATATTGTGATAATTGATAGACCCCAAAAACGGCCATCGTAGCTAACAAACTTTTCAAACTATCGCTCCATTTGTAGGCGAAATTATTAACAAAATTAAAAAAAAATATGAATTTTTACTGGGCATATGAAAAAAATTTAAAATCATCACAAATGGAACGAAATGGTTCAGTCACAAAAAAATTCCCCATGCAAGGAGTAAATTCAACTTTGGGAGAAGGAGCTTTTGTAAAAATTATCTAATATTTATATCCAGGGCGTCGCACTAATTGCGCTACTATAATAAACTCAAATAACAATTAATTTTTTTTAGTATAGAAAATTCCACTTTCCCTCTCATTTTTAAATGGTTTTTTAGACGATAGACTGTAAATAATGGAGTCCATTCTCATTCTCGCACATGAGACACCTGATTGGGAAATTATTCATTCGGGATCGCCTTAATTATTGTTTTAACGGACTGCCCCAATTTAATCAAATTTCTTGGTTTTGTTTTGTACAACCTCTTGCTTGACATAATAAAAAGTCTGGTGCAACCGGGCCAGGGGAGAGTGGAGTTTCTGGATGTTAATTTGTGTGAGAATATTCGTTAGAGCTCCGCCATAACTGGTCTGGCTATCTAGGCTCCACCTTGATGGAACCAAACGCTGTTGAAATGGATACACCCTCAGAGCAGTATTGGGTAAAAAACTCCTTCAACATATTTAAATTAAATAATAAATATAAATAATAATAAATATTTAATTTAAATAACTGTCCCCGTTGACAGTTACTGATACTCCGTAGCACAATTCGTGCGGCACCCTATACCTATAGTGGATACGAGTGATGTCCGTCTCTCTGGCTTCCAATCTCTCAGCAGTATTCGCAACTGTTTGAAATAACAATATTTTTTGATTTCCGAATCGAAAATTCCAATTCAAAAAACAAGCAAAACGTTTCATCAACTGAATCAGAAACAAAATTGTTTTGAACTTCTTTTCGGGTGTATAAACCGAAATCAAAATTGTATCTGCTTAGGAAGCATAAGCTAATTTTATGGAATCTTATATTCGTTTGCAGTAATTTCAATCAAAATTGTGTACAATTTGAATTCGGATGTCTTAGACTGAAGCAAGTTAAAACTATTTACGGGTTTGACATAGTTTCGGTGACAGTCGATGTGTTTAAACAATAAAAATTGAATGCGCGGTTGTACTTCGCTCAAGGGTTTCTAAAAATATTCTAAAAGACGTTAAGGATATATCTTTGGCGTTTGGGAATAAGGTCTTAAGTCATATACTATAGTTTTTCGTAATGTAAAATTGAAACTTAATTAATTGTTTGCGAATTATGAAATTTTTTGACTTAGTGCCTAAAGACCAAATGATTACGATTGGATGCAGTTGTGCTAGATTTCAATTATTGATACCAAACGAAAAAGAAAAAAAAATTGAGTTAAACCCAATCAAAAACTCAAAATGCATTTTTTTGACTTAAGACCTTATTCCCAAACGTGAAAGATATGAGAACGAAGAGCCAAATCGCCTAATTTTGGAAATTCCATCAATTCACATTGAATTCGAAAGTAAGTTATATCTGAATTTTTACTGTTTATACCTTCATCCGGAGCAAAAAAGGTATACATCATTTGATATGCTCCATTTGGTCTATTGACGAAATGTGTTTTCCATTTTTTTAAATCAGATGGCAGATTAGCTGATAGACACGATATTTGCCGAAAATTTTTGTAAATCGTATTAAATCTTGACACAGCCTAACATTTTGCCAGATTAGAGCCGTGAATTGTAAAAGGACAATATCAGCCCAAAATTTCTGGTACCTCCCGTATGAATTGACTGATTTTTCCATATTCAAAATTCCCCTATTACTTCTAATTCGTAGCCTGAAATAATCTTGGTTTTTGCCAATTGCATTAGAGAGCCTAATAAAATTTGAAAAAATCGGACGAATAATCACACTTCTTCAAATACAAATGACCGATTTAAACCATATACTCCCATCTTCATACCTTTCAAACAAAAATTTCAAAAATTTTGAATGCATCTTACTTTTGACGAACTTAGTTTTAACAATGAAAATAGAGTGCTCTTGTATGTTAGGTACTTTTTCAGGTACATTGCATAAAATTTGACCGATTTATCTGTCAAATATCTGAAGAATATTGAGATAATACTTTCCATTTCAGCGTTTCCTGGTAGGTTTTAACGAGCTTGGCACATTGAGGCCGTGCGTTGTCATGCTGAAAAATCACTTTTTCGTGCCTCTCCGCGTATTGTAGGCATTTCTCGCACAGAACTCGGCTCAATCGCACTAATTGAAGTCAATACCGATCTCCAGTGATGGTTTCGCTTGCTCGTAGTAAATAACACCCACCTGGTCCCACCAAATACAGATCATAACCTCCGCTGCGTGAATATTCGGCCGAGGTGACGACGTAGATGCATGACCGGGCAGCCCCCATGACTTTATTTTCTTTGGATAGCTGTAACGAATCCATTTTTCATCACCCGTTACAATACGATGATGGAAAGCCTTTTTTTGTCTCTGAAGCAGTTGCTTATAGGCGAAAAAACGACACAAGTTACTTGCTTTTATTCATTTCCAACGCCTGCAGTCGCTTGGAAGTGGCTTGGAGGGTAACTCTTAATACTGAAGCAAGCTCTACTTGCATTTGACACGGATTCCCATTAAGCAATGCCATCAATTCAGAGTCTTCGAAGGTTTTTCTTCTTCCTTCACGCGAACGGTCGTCAACACCATATTCACCGTCTTTAAAGCGACAGAACCAATCTCGACACGTTGTCTCACTTAAAGCAGCATCTTCGTGAACGTTTTGAAGCACGCGATGAGCTTTAGCCGCCGTTTTCTTTGAGTGAATGGAGATAATCAATAATTCCCGCATATGACGATTATTTAGCATAAAATCATACATATTCATACAATCGAAAGAATATAACGTCAAAATAATCACCATTGTGTCGAGAAGGTGTGTTAACCATATGCCTAAGCTTGGTTTATGACGTTTAGGTGGTGGCAGGTTAGCACAGCTGGGGCCATCTACAGGCAAACAGCGGGAACTTAGATGCGCACCTAATAATATAACGGAAACCATATAGAGCATAAGTCGTTTAACATAATTAAAATATATATCGTGTTTATTTACACGATTTTATGCCTAACACTTTTTCACGACTGTCTACCTAGTTTGTGAAATATGGACTTGCTTTTCAAGTACCTAAGTAAGGATATATGATTCTAAAATCATAAATTCTCTGGAAGTCTAGACCTCGTTATATTTTCAAAAATTCTTAAGAATATCTGTACTTCACAAGCAATGCATTAACAGAAAATAATTTGTGAATATCTTTTAGTTACAATAAAAATTTTAGTTAAAAAAAAAAAATGCTTTGTATGAATAATTATGGCAACGACTGTAGTTGCCATCTACTTGTACACTCAACCAGAACACATATTTCGTACATTTACATAAAATGTAAGTAGCTTTGCTGCTAAGACCATTATTAAGTTCAATAGGTCAATGGACTTATGGTAGTCTGTGGCTTGTTCGCAATAGAAACAAAAATTAAATTATAAAATATTTATTGAATTTTTCTATTTGCATGCCAAAGCAAAGTGATTCTATGCAATATTAAAATTTATTCAAGATTATCCATTGCCAAGAAGTGTGAAAGTAATAATATATAAAAATTTGTACCAAAGTTGACTAAAATATAATACTAAACTCCAATTCAATTCAAAGTGTTGTCTAAAATTAATGTCTAAATTGATGTATTCATATGTGGATGTTATTTGGCTGGTTGGAAATTGTAGCAATTTGGCAAAACCTGCACATATGATAAAAATAGCCATCAACCGCAGATTCCGTTGGACAAGTTTTTACCACCGAGCCATTTTCTGAAGTTTGGAAATAGAAAATATTGCGAGATAGCTAAATCTAGCGAGTAAGGTCTGTGATAAAGCAATTCGAATTTTAAGTCATTAATTTTATTCATGGCAATAGTGGATGTGTGAATTGGACCATTATCTTGAGAAAACAATACTTTCTTTTTCGCTCATTCGATTTTCCACAATTTAATCACCTGAATGCTGCAATAAATTAGCATAATATTCACCGTTGATGGTTTTTCTTTTATGGAGATTATCAATAAAAATAATCCCATGCGCATCACAAGAAACAGACGCCATGACATCGCCTGCAGATGGAACAGTTTTAGCCTTCTTTGGGCACGATTCTCTCATTCCAGTTCACTCTTTTGACTTTTTTTTGTCTCAGGTGTGCAGTGGTGGACCCACGTCCCATACATGGTTATAAATGGACCCAAAAATTCGGCTTCATTGTGGTGAAACATTGCCAAGCATTCTACTGAAACATTTTTATGACGCTGTTTTTGCTCTATTGAAAGCAAGCGCGGCACCCATTTTGCACACAACAGCAATTGTCAGGTTTAACGTGGGTCTCGCTTTGATAGCCTTACTCACGGTATGCCACCACACATGGGACTGTTCTTGAACGCGTTTGCGACAGCCAGCGCCCCTTTGGGGAACTCAAACTAATCCCGGAAGGATTAGCCGAAGCACCTTAGAGATAGGAAACAGGTCCCCTTGGAAAATTTTCCTCAGGGCATGCTTCCTCTCTCTGCCAAAGTATCATTGAAGTCACTGGAATGAAGTGAACTTCCCCCCGGTTAGGAGTGAGGCCTAATATTTTGCAATCGTAAATGAAGGGGCAGACTCTGCTAGCGTAGAATCTAGCTCGGTTGCCACTTTTCACAAAAATATTTGTTTCAAACTACTGGCATCATCTATGCGTCAGGGGATTTTGACACAGCCCTCGTATATGTAAGTCAGGTCATATGACTGAAATTTCTTTACTAGTTACACAGTATGTTAGTTGATGGTTAGAACAGGCAACTATCATGCATATAGTTGTAGGTTTGAACTCAGATGCTATCACTTATCATTATTTTTTAGGCGGTCAGCTTAATGTCCATGATGAATAGTTATGTAAGGTGATATTTTAAGATGTAAATTTTTTAGATAGGCGGTACTGGTTGATAATGACGTCCAAACGTCATCTGTCAAAGTAAAAATTGTGCCGTATACTCTGCCATTTCATCATAGAATAATGAATGACCTACCACAACGTCTAATTTTTGGTAAATGGGCCTTACAAACGCTCAATTAAAATCCGCTGTTTTATCGGAAAATTGTGTTCAGCGATGAGGCTTGCTGAACGGATATGTACACAAGCAAAACTGTCGCATCTGGAGTGATGAACAGCCACATGCCACACATGAATTACCGATGCATCCCGAAAAAAGTGACAGTGTGGTGTGGTTTATGGGCTGGTGGCATCATCGGTCCATTTTTCTTCAAAGACGACCGTGGAAGAAACGTTACCGTCAACGGGGAACGATATCGAGCCACGATAAGCGATTTTTGTTTGCTCCAATTGGCTGAGTTGAGCTAGGTTGACATGTGGTTTCATCAGCACGGTGCAACATGCCACACTGCTCGTGAAACAATGGATATGTTGAGGGATGAATTTGGTGAGAACCTTATCTCTCGATTTTGGCCCTGTGAGTTGGCCCCCAAGATCTTGCGATTTAACGCCTCTTGATTACTTCTTGTGGGGTTATGTCAAGTTGTTAGTCTATGTGGACAAACCCAACACTAGTAAGCCTTACAGGATAACAGAACACGCGTTATTCGTGGAATACAGGCCGAAGTGCTCTAAAAAGTGACGAAAAATAGGACCTTCCGAACGGAGACTTTGAGACGGAGCCGCGGACAACATTTACATGAAATTATTTTTCAAAATTAAATGGACCAATTTAAATGGACCAATTAAAGACTAATTTATTGATTTCAATAAACAATTTTAATATATAATGCAAGTTTGAGTATTTTATTCGATTTTTAATGGTTTAATAACAAAAATAGTGAAAGTGCGTCTGTTTTCTCTGCTCCATTCCGCACTTCCCATACAGATAGTGTCATGCACTATAGATTATTGTATGCCAAAGTGATTTATGAGCTACTTACTACTAACTCGGCCTCTCTACTCTCTGTATTTGATATGTTTCAGAGTCTCTGTCTCCAACCGATAGTACCAAAGGTTTGCCTTAGAAAATTAAATGGTAGCTGTCACAGTTACTTTACTTAATTGGAAAAAGAGTAGTTAACAAATGCTCTGGTTTAGTGAAATTTAAAATAAATTTGTGGTGACCGCGGTGTGAGCATATATTATGGCAGGTCTTATCTGACTAGTACATAACATATATCACTTATAGTTCTCATTAGAAATTTAAACTAACACAGAAATTTCAGTCAGGTGAACTGACTTTCATATACCTTCACCCAACATTGAAGTGTGCGGAGTGCCAGAAGAGGCCTGGTAAATTGCTAAGTTTTTATCAAGAATATTCTGGATTAATCCAAAATACTACATATAATACAATTGAATGAAAGGTAGAATCCAGGAATATAGATTTAGATTTGATAATTTGTATGGGTAGCATCATAAATGGCGGGGTTCACTGATCGAATTATCAGATTTAACTAAACATTACTATTGCATATAGTTGATAAATACGTAACTTACTGCAGTCTATACATTAAGATTTACGTGAGAAAAATTTAATTTGTCTCAATTGGTCAATTTTACGGGTACATTTTCAGCTCAGTCTACTTTCATTCTCAGAATTAAGTTTAACAAACGCATAACGTGTGGCAGATTCGGCCGAATTAAATGCAGCTGCTTGAAAGATATGAAGGTAAGATTATATGGAATAAATCGGTTACTTGTATAGAAAGTTTCAAAGGAGGTGTGGCAACTTTGTCGACATTTCACAATTTTTTTCCGATAAATTTCTATAGAAGATTCTAGAAGGGCCGTAAGAATGCAGCCCAGTTTCACATTCAAGCACTATGCTATTAAGACTTCAATGCACACGAAATTTAATTGAATTTGGGATAAGTTTATAACAGATAGAAACGAAAAAAAATAAGGCTTAAATCGGTCATTTGTAAGGAAGCTATTCGAGGGTACATGGGTAACCGATCGATTTTCTCAAGTCTTATAAGCAATTATAGACAAAAATTAAAGCTAAAAATTCAAATCTCAGCTGTAGAGGATCTAGAAGTTACATGGAAAAAAACTGCATTTTTGAAAATATCCTAATTTGTATGGGAGGTACCAGAAAGAGCGTGACAATGTGGTCTATTTTCATTCTCATACTCTATAGATCCTTAATGTGTACGAAATTGTGTTGAATTAGGTAACAACGAGACAGAAAATACAGGGTGGCGCAATAGAACGTGCATATTGTATCATCTTTTTTTGCGGGGTAGAAAAGGCGCGGGCGGGGGGGCGCCTACATCGTTGGGTTGGCGGGCTCATGGAGTTTTAATCGCTATGAATCACTTCGACGGGAAGCGTCGCGCATTTTGCGTTCGCGCATTTTACGAGAACTCTCGTTCATATATTGCTACTAGGCGACTATATTGTGTTGAATATGGACTACGGCGAATTAGTGAAGCTCCGAGTGCTAATTTAACTGCCATTATCGTTTCTGTCAGCGAGACAGAGGGAATGAATACTTTGTACTTTAGACGCTTTCGTCTGGGCCTTGTATTTTTCCCATATCAAACGGTCTTCATTACTCCGATCTTCATCTTAATCTTCCGATCCATGTGTAAGTACAGGATGGCGCACCAATTGCAATACAATGAGAAATTCAAATAACTTTTTCTTAATCAATGTATTTCATAATTTTTTTTAGTGTATAGAAAATTCAATTTTATTTTATATAAATAATAATTTTATATAAATAAATGATCTTCACGCATTTGAGACACTTTAATAGAAAATTATTTATTGCGGAATAACCTCAATTATTGTTTTAATAAACTGCTTCAATTCAGTCAAATTCCTTGTTCTCGTTTTGTACACCTCTTGCTTGATTTAACCCTAAAAAAAATCTGGTGCAGTCAGGTTAGGGAATTTTCGTTGGAGCTTTGCCATCACTGATTTAGCTGTGTGTGTTTCAGTTTCTCCATCTTGCTGGAACTAAATGCTGTTGAAACGGATACGTCTTCGGAGCAGTTCTGTATAAAAAAACTCCTTCGACATCTTTAAATAACTGTCCCAGTTGACAGTAGCACGATTCGTGCGCCACCCAGTATAACTTTTTTTTAACTGTGCACGACAAGCGAGATAGTTTGATACTTGAACGCGGCGCGGAATTTCATTTGCCGAATGTCATTTATCATTGGTTTAGCTTAAATTGAGCCTGTCATACGTTGCGCAAAGATAATCTTTCGTTTTGAGAAAATTTAAATTCCCTTTCAGAATTCGCAAGAATTGATGGCGTATCAAATTACATGCGCCAGGTGTACCAAAAATGCACCAACGGCAACAAAATATCATAGATGCCTTTCATACACACAAATTCAAACGTTGTGTAAAACTGACGAAAAGGTAAGCAATTTTGCAGGATTTACAACAATGGAAGTTAAAGGTACATTCATTATGTTCAGAGAATGCGGCGTTGACGGCAGTGAAATATAGAAACGCAGATACGGCAGAGAAAGATACCTGATATATCTGCAAAAACAAAAAAAAAAAAAACAAAAAGAAACAAATTTATGTAATAAAATGTAACAGCATCTCTTAATGGTTTGAGTGACGCGACGTCTTTAAACTTTTCATCCGTTATAATTTCTATTCTCTGCTTTTTTGCTTTCATAGGCGGACTCTGTAGAAAAGACTGGTAATGTTGCGACATATGACAGGTTACAATAAAAACAAAAAAACGCTCATGGCCGTTGTCTTTCACATAATGTAGAAAAAAGAAAACCAGCAAACAACCATGCCGACAACCGACAACAGTACCAACTTTAGATGATGCGATGACTAGAGAAGCGGAAATGCAGAAAAAGATAAGTGGCACAAACAGAAGTTCCACTTCACACTACAACAGTAAAGCGGTATCAGCAGCGACAATTCTGCAACCGAGCACTCTGATCAAATTGTGTGCGGATGTGGATTGAGGAAGGGAGGTGTCTGCGTTCGTGTAGGTGTAAGTGGAAAATACGTATGTAATACAAACAGTTTTGAATTTGAATTACAAATCGAAATTCTATCCTGACACAAAAGTGGAGGCAGTAATCTAAAAGAGGCACCAGCCCTTGGGGCACAAGAAAGTTCCCTGTGAAACTCAAACAGAAAACGATGCTTAAAAAAGTTTCAAGTTCTTCGAGTGATGATTTTTTTTTTTAACTGAATTGTGCAGTTCGCTGACATGGGAATGAGATTGGAAAGCATAGAATTTCCTATTAACAAATTTTATTACAACAAATGAAATAAAAAATTCATATATTTATACAAATACTGAAGATAGAATTAAAACCAGCACAGAAGTAGCAACCAGGTGAACTGACTTATAAAGGGTGGCGCATAAGTAACGTTAACGGCGACTATATTGAATGCGTTCTTGTGCATCATTTCTTTTTAAGTCGTGAACCGATTGCATCTTATATGGGAAAAGATGTAACATATGTAAAATTCTTTGCAAAGTCCGCCTAGACATCTCTAACTGCTGAAACTGCTAAAGTCGCCTAGTGGAAGTTTCGGGGTTTTCATCAATACTTGCTTGGACTCGAGCAATGGTCACTTCATTTCGAACTGCACGAGGTCTTCCAGCACGCGGAAGATCACAGACAGCCGCTTGTTGTCCAATACGCTGAACCAATCGGTAAATTGTTGGAGCGCTAGGAGCATTTCAAGCTTGAAAGAAATTTCCATATGATTTTTGTGTCTGAATAATCGAATGCTGACTTTCAAAGTAAAATTGAACAACTTTGATTCTTTGTTCTGTGCTGAGCCTTTCCATCATAAATTTCCCAAGTATTATTTAGTTAATTCTGTAAAGAGACAAAAAAAACTACTTAAACAAAAAATGTATTCACTGATCGAATCTTAGCGTTACTTATGAGCCACCTTATAAGTACCATGTCTTCGCCCTTATTGCAAAAAAGTGGCAGAAGCTATGAGATACGTGGCAAATCGATATATTCTTACCAAAAAATATGGTTTCAACGCGCAATAAAATAAACAAATTTACAACTTGGTGAATTTTTCGTTTAGAAATTATAGTCGGAACGTTTGACCTTTGCAAAATGGAGCAATTTGTATGTGTGGTACAATAAGGGCCGCGGCAATATAGACCATTTTCATCCAGGGAACTAAGCGCCTATTATATATTAAATATGTTGGTGAAATTAAACGAAAGATATGACAACATCAATATGTGCGCGGGTTAAATTGGATGGGAGTTATATGGTGGGAACGACGCTACCACTCGTTTTCGTTCTCAAAACATTCTTCGTCAAAGGATGGCGTCTACCACCGATGACTTTTCGGGATAACAAAGCTTGAAATATATAATTGAAATTGGTTCGATTTTGCCACATTTTGCAGAAAATTATAAAAAAATACGAGAGACTAAAGTATAGGCGACCATAGCTTACCAATTAATCGTGACAGAGAAAATATGTTGGATTTCAGAACACTTGTCAATTTGTGTGGGAGGTAACAGTATTGATGTGACATAATAGATATTTTCCATTTCGGGGTCCTATATTAACAAGCACTCTACGTGTATCAAGTTTTACTAAATTCGGATCAAATAATTAAAAGATATGAACCTAAGATATATGAGCCCAATTTGTCATTTGTATGAGAAGAACCAGAAGGGTCGTGTTTAGTCGATCGATTTTTTTAAACTCCACCAAGCATTATAAGCCAATATGATGGATACAAATTTAGACAGTTTCAATCTTGTTTGTTTTTATTAATCCAACAATAATTTAAATCTAAAAAATAGATAACTATGTACAAGTTTTGAGTTTTATTTCGAGTTATTGCAACAACTAAATTTTGTTATTACATAAAAGTGAATTAATTGAATGGAGTTACAATCGATTTGGAAGGTAAAAAGTTTAAAAACCTTCATTTGCAAAACAAAAATAAATAGTAAAGCCAAAGATAAAAATAAAACTCCTGTTCATAAAGTGATTATCTGCGAAGATGACCACTTATAGACACAAATATTCAGTTTGATAAATTCCCTTTATTAAGTTATTTATAAATCGTTACATTCTCTTATTATGGAAAACAGAGAACAGAGAATCTTATTAAAATAGTTATCATTTAATCTTTTAAAATAATCTTTAAAAAGTTCGTATCCTGTTTCCTCATGTAGCACAGAAGTGGAGTACTTCCAATGTTTGTTGAAAATCATTTTTAAGCATTTGTTTTGAAAAATATGCAATTTTCGTAAGTGACTCTTTGCCGTGCTGTGCCATATAGATGAAGCGAAAGACATTGTAGGCCTTCTAACTCACCTGTAAATAAGATTCTTATTCTTAAGTCTTAGACTCGATCGTCGGTTTGAAAATGTCCATAATGCCCTAAATGAACGCTATGCCTTCTCGCAAGATAATTGAATATGTTTTGGGGAGTAGAGTTATTTTTGTCTAAAATCAGGCCAAGATATTTGACAATACTTTGAGTTTCTATGGCGTTGCCTTCAACGTATGTATATTGATTTCGTCGGGATCCTTTTCAGAGATTTTCAGAAATGTTGAAAGGAAAAATTATGCTTGGGTTTTATGAACGTTGATTTCCCACTTTTTAAAGTATTTTTGCAGGCCATAAAACCATCTTCCATTTTCTTTAAGAGGGCGTTTGTTAACTTGCTTGATGAAATTAGTTCCGTATCGTCTGCATAATAAGCAATGTCGACTTTTTTAGGAGGCTTGAAATTCGAAGTATAGATCGAATACAAAATTGGTGCTAAAATTGATCCTTGAGGTAATCCTCCCAGAATACTTTTGAACGACGAGATACTCTGCCTAACCGTAACCGCAAACTGGTCGATTTGTATTGCTAACGTTAGGCTGTGCTAAGTTTTAAGCAGTTGCATAAAAATTGTCGACTGTTATCGTGTCTACCAACCAGTCAGGCAACCAACAGACAGATGTGGCTAAATCAACTTAAATGAACAACAATTGGTCAAAAGATGCTTGGTAGTTTGAAGTGCTTTTTTCTGGGATGTTAAATTTGTGGAATTTTCATTAATATATAGCTTCATTCCCATATTTGCGAAAATAAATGTAGCTTCATTTAGCGTCAAATATTTACAGTATGTAATTTAATGTTTTGTTATATGAAAGTGTATTTCCGTATCAGTTCCAGTTGAAGATAAGAACACATCAGTTAAAGATGACAGAGTTCATTTAATGTTGTGAAAAAAATTAACTAAAGTTCAGATTTTTCTTTTAATATTGGAAAAATGTCAATTTAAAATCAGAGTTTGCGTTAAGTATAGAAAAAATAACAATACTCGTACATTTAATATTGAGAAAACAACAAATGAAAACGAGAAATTCCATTTAATGTTGAAAAATGCTCAATTGAATATCATAATTTCCACCTCCTTCTGAGAAAATACTAATTGAGATTGAGAAATTTCAGTTGATATTGAAAAAAAAACCTATTGAACATAAGATTTCTGATTAGATATTGTGAAAAGAATGGACGAAACTTGTTTTCGGGAGAATTTATACCTATTGGTTATTTTAAAAGATGCTCTTAATGACCAATTTCCAATCGAAAAGAATAACATAACTGCAAAGAAATAGATAATTTGTAAAAAATTGTACTTCATGTTTCCTAAGAAAATATCAAAATGTTTCTCACCATTGTTCGAATGATCGCCTGCTCAATCCTCCATACAGCCACCTATCATTATTTGAGTGGAGATCACCTCCATGCGCCTGACGACCATGCGTCTGAGTTCAAAAATAAAATTCGTGTAAGCTCATTGAATACTTTCACTATGGGTTTGAACGACAATAGGTACACCCACTTCTTCCAGGTCAATGTTAATGTTGTTGTCCAGCATTGGTAAAGCAAATCACATATTCTTCTCCTCGTTCAAATTCTGTTGCTGGTACGAAATTGGTCGTTGGAACCGAAATAAAGACAAATTATGTTTTGATATATCCGAAATACTAAGAAAATTAGCTATAGCAACTATTCGTAAAATGAGTGTGCGTCAAGGGAATATTAGTTGGCTAGACCAAATTCAGTGTACGTAGCCGAATGTGATATCCTTGCACTGAGCAAATATCTCTGTAATTGATTGTAATGTGACGGCTACGAAAATGTTTACTTATCAACTTTTAGAAAATTCCACATTATTAAAATCTGCAAGTGATTTACATAAAACTATATTAAATTATAATTTCCAAACATTAAGGCATCGTTAAATATCTCTCTCATCCCTTCCACTCTATTACTTAGTTGCTCTTTAGCAACTCTTTACAGTGGTTGGCTGTACACACGATGTTAACCTAAATATTCTTATGCATTCATTCATTTCCATAAAATATGCAAAACTGTATATTGTGCATACATTATACAGACTGTAGTTTTTCTGCAATGTTTTATGAAATATTTATACTCCATTACCACTCTGGACCACAAGAGACATTTTCAATATCGGGTTGGTTAGCTGGTTACTGCAACGGTTGACTGTCAAGGGGTTACAGCATCTCATCATAGCACGAACATTTTACAAATACAACTATTTTGTTTTACAAAATCAACCAAGCATTTAGCATTCAGTAATTCCATAGTAACCACTTCACTTTAAGGAGAATTTCAGTTTTTGTTTGAAATCATCATCGTCATCTTCATCATGATCATCATCATCATCCTCTGTGGTCTGATTGGAAAGGTAACAGATAAAAGCCAAAATTATACGGGGGAGATGCCACATGCAACAAAATGATGAACCTTGTTGGTACATTTGAATGAAAGTAACTGGTTTTTCGTGGAATCAATAGAGTATTTCCTCAATTGCATGGTAATTTATTCAATTGCAACTGAAAACCTAGCAGCGATGATGAGGCGAAAGGGTAAAATTGATTAACATGGAAGGAAGGAAGCACTCGTACATACAAAACAAATGTTTTAGTTTTTCCATTTTGGGTTACAGCTTTCTGTTTTCAAGTGTAGCTTCAGCCATTCACTTGTTGTGAAATAGTTGTATGGGAATTTTTTACTTTTGTTTATTTGGCAGGTAAGTACTCGTAGTATAGCAGTACAATGTCAAGTCCTATTTATATAATCAAATTGTAATTTGTTCAGGTCGGTTTGGTTAAGGGTTGAAACACAAAGAAATAATTTTACGCCATTAACCAATGCAATGGTGGAAAGACATTCCGTATAGCTGGTTAGGGAGGATAAATGGATTTTGCAATGCTTATGTCTAAAATAAGAACTAATTTCCAATGCAAATAGAAGTCACATTCAAATTTTCAGGAAAATAACAGAGAAGTCAGAATGTACTCTGCCGCAGAATACACGGTTGGTGAAAGAGCGGGAGGGTGAGAGTATGAAATGCTATAGGGATAGAGGAGAGTACGGGGAATTTTACTAAAATGTAAAAAGCAAAGATTAACATTGATGACAATTTGATCAAACATAAGCAGATTGTGCCTATACTTTATACAGTTGGTTATGGAGGACAAATGCATTTTACAATACTTCAGCCTACAATAAAAAGAAATAACAAATTCTTTTGCATCTCATGAACAAGATATGTATAGGTAAGACCTTCTCACATTCATTAAACTTGCATGCATTTTATTTTTAGATTCACTCAAACGAGATATACTGTCCCGACTGTTCGAGATGACTGCTGTCTGAAGAATGATAGAAGGCCGTATCGAAGCTCAAACGCGCCATCATTCGTAAGACTATCGCATGTACAAAACATCGCGCTAGCGTATGCCAGGATTTTCCCATCTAAGTGACGATTTTATCAGAGGGTTTCCTAATGCAAACAGAATTCCCACCCAAGTTTTCAGGAAAAGAAACTGAGACAGAATTTATATCTGAGCAGAAGTAAGGGTTATGACATGAGAATTGTCTTCTGATCAAAGATATCCAAACTGTGATGTAATTATGGAGACAAAACTTCCACAAGTTGTTGGTTCAGGATGGCAGCACAAGTGAATAAATCAAGCCAATTATCGACAATAATACACCGAGTTTGCATATCAACTTATAAGGTTCTGTCGAAGCAATTTGCAACAGACTGAGACATATTCTACCTAACCCGGTTGCATTTTGACGAAATATTAACTCTGCGATAAATCTTCGACTGTCTGAGGCAGTCCGATATAGCAAAAATTATAAGAAGTCATAACAGAGTTTGATATACCGATGCGAAAAGGAGATGGAAAAATCTTATTGATACTTTAAAAGGTGTTATACTTTTAAAAATGGTTTTGAAGACGCACTAAGCACGACTGATGCCACACCCAGTAAAACATCCGTTATTTGTGTACACTGGAATCTGCCATTGGTCGAAAACTGCGAGATGTTACAACAGCCTTTTGGAGCATTGAGAAGGAGTCTGCTATTGTGGGCTTAGAGAGACATTCAATGACAAAATTCTCTCTCTCTATGAACAAAAATAAAAGTATGTCAGACATCAATTCTAACTGTCTTCGTGCGTACAATGGTTATGATAAAGTCGGATTAATATACTCTGCATGATTGTTATCATGCTGCGCACAATATATAGAACTGATAAACTGATGTTTTACAGCATTAAATTCCATACCTGCTCCTAAATGAAACCAATTCATTATTTCAACGATAACTTGACGAATGTTGCTTTTGAAATGCTCTAGCGTTTGAGGATTATCTGCGTAAACACGACCTTTGACGAAGCCCCACAAAAAAATAAAAAAAAACTCTAACGGCGTCAAACCGCTTGATCTTGGTGGCCAATTAATGTCGCCAAAACGTGAAATTACGCTTTCTGGAAACTTCTCATGCAGTTAAGCAAAATCGATCGAGTTGTGCGGCTCGTGGCACCGTCTTGTGGAAACCACATATAAACCAGTTGAAGGTAACGGTTCTCCCAGCGTCATCTTCGAAAAAATACGACCCAATGGCACCTCCAGACCATAATGCGCACTAAACAGTAACTTTTTATGGATGCAATGGCTTTTCCATAATCACTTCTGGGTTCTCCAACCACATGTGCTACATTTTGCTTATTGATGTAACCACCGAGTGAGAAATAAACTTAATCGCTGAAGATCAATCAGTAGATCTACGACGTTGTGAATAGTCAGCAAGCTTTAATTGTTGCGTGAGTTGGACTCTGTATGGATGGAAGGAAGTATGGAGGGGCAAATCTAATTCTAGTTCCTCCAGCGTCATTTTCGAAAAAATACGGCCCAATGCACCTTCAGACCATAATGCGCACCAAGCAGACACCTTTTCCGAATATAATGGCTTCCCCACAATCGCTTCTGGGTGTTGACGTAACTACCGAGTGAGAAATGAACTTCATCGCTGAAAAAATTTTGTTCGAAGAATCAGCATTGAAATCCTTTTGTTGTAGCACCCAATCAGCGTACCTGCGGCGTTGTGAATGGTCAGCCAGCTTTAATTGTCGCATGAATTGGACTCTGTATGGATGGATGTATGGAGGTGCAAATCCAAATGCAAAATACGCCATATTGAGCTGTAAGACAAGCCCAATTGCTGAAAACGCCGTGGAATCATCGGATTATCCGCCACACTTTCACAGAGCAGAAGCGATGGTTTCGGCAGTGCGTTCATATCGATGAGTACATGCCTGACCACATCTGTAACGCTTCGAGTCTATTCAAATTTCGTTATAATCTTGCCAATTCCTTGCACGGTAGGCCAATTATGGCGACCACTTTTGTAGTAAGCAAGTTTTAACTATTTTTAAGCGTTTAAGTTTTAACTATTTTAATCGTTTGTCAAATGATTCATATTTGTAAATGGCAAACCCTTCACTAAGTAAATAACACTTTAGATGGCATTTAACAGCTGACAGCATTGCCAGACCGGCGGTTTTGAAACCACTAAATGGATTACCCGGTATTATATTTGGAAAACCGGCAATGTTAAATGTTCTTATATAATACTAATTACTTTTCTATAATAGGAATAATGGAGTAATATTTAATATCTTTCTCCACTCTCTGTGCCAAAAAACAGCCTTAATTAATTTTATGGATCATGCAACACCTTTGTTTGCCAGACAAGCAGCATGTCAAACTGTATTCACTGTATATATATATATATATACATATATATATGCTATAAACTACATATATAGTATATATATAGACATCGGTCTGTCAACTGTTACCCTTAAGTCAATAACAAGAAAAAACATCACTAAATCCATGGCATAGGATTAAAATCCTATTTGTATTAATGCATATGCTTAGATGTCCATTGACCTTTAATTAACTACGAAATTTATGACTCAATCCATAAAACATACAGTGCTCACTAAAGTCATTCACCTTTGGTGACGGCATAGGTCTGTTTAGGTTTATTGGGTAGCCTGGTTGTTTGGTTGGTTGATCTGTTTTACTGCTGTCGCTGGGGGTTTCTTTGAAAACTGGTATTGACATTTAGTTTTCTTCATGGATTTTGGTATTAAACGTGACATTTTCATTCAATTGAGTACTTGTGTGTGTGTGTGTGTGTGTTCCCCCACATTTTCGTCAACCCAAAGACCAGCTAACTGGTTCTCATTTTGGCTTGTTGGCTGTGTTTTTGTTTGGTCTGTACGTGTTGTGTTTCATTAATTTGAAATTTTATTGATTTTGAGATATTGCTATAGTTTTTGTTATTACAGCCTCAATACAATGGATGTTATTATTGTTATAACGTTTTTATCAAATTAAAAAAAAAGTTACGAAATATGCATAAAAAAAAATGATTGATGCTTAATGAGTAATTGTGTGCATTCAGGTCAGTCATTTACTATAGTCAAATGCATTTTTTTGTGATTTAAGTTCCGTTTGCGTTGGGGAATTTACTATAGTTATCTAGAGTTTCTATCACAAATCATGGAACTATAATGTAATTTGTTTTTTTTATCGACATGAATCCTGCAAAAATACTAAGCCGGAGCCGGGCAATAATGTATAATTTGCAAACAGTGGTTCGGAAAGTTCATTCGGGATTTAAAAGAAATTTATTTACAAATTTATACGCAAGAAAACAATCATTTTAATCTATTATACAACCTCCACCTTTTTTAATAACTTCTTCCCACCTCTCTGAGAGCTTTTTAATTCCTCTCTCACAAAACTCGCCTGGTTTTTCTGAAAAAATCGTTCAATTCGGGTTTTCACTTTCTCGTCGTTATGGAAATTCAAATCTTTCAAGTTGTTGCTCAGATTGCGAAATAGATAATAGTCAGGCGGGGCGAAGTCTGGGGAGCATGGTGGGTGAGGTAAAAATTCCCACCCAAGCTCTAACCGTTTCTGACAGTTCCGCAAGACAGTGTGAGGCCTCGGTGAGGCAGTGTGAGGTACCCACACATCGAGGTTACTCACAAATTCGAGCTCTTTTATGACTCCGTGAATGGTTGAGACTGATTTTTCTGATTATTTCAGATATTTCCCTAACTGTTGCACGGGAATTAAGAATAATTAAATCGCCGCTTCGGAAACAACTTTTTTTGGTCGTCCTGATCTGAGAGCGTTACGACTTTTCTTCCGCAGAACATTTTTCAGGCCATTTCTGGCAAGTATTTTTCGGCAGGATTCCGCAGCCGTTTTTCCTTTTCGGAAATAATACAGCATAATATGCCTAAAATGCTCTTTTTCGCTCATTTTTTCCACGACTCACAACTAGAAGGAGAAAACAAGTAAAGAGTAGTAAATAGTACACAGATTAGAGAAGGGGTAGGAGGAAGTTATGATGGTGTTTAAAGGAACTCTACGTGTGCTAAACTAACAAATTAACAAAAAAAAAAAAAAAAAAACAAAAAAAAAAAAA
>JAHXMU010000300.1:210125-256254 GCA_019455685.1 Philornis downsi | reverse complement strand
AAAAAAAAAAAAAAAAAAAAAACAAAAAAAAAAAAACGGAAATTGATCATTTGGAAAGCCTGCTTAAAGGATTTTTCAAAATTCTTTTTGTCGCCAAGTTGACACAACTGTCTGCACTGATACAAAATTTGAGCCGAATCACTGACAATGTTAAAGAAAGATTACGGCTAATCGACTGGTATAGTCTATTGGTACAGTTCATTCATAAGCGGCAGAAAAGCAGAGGGGAAGATTTGCCTCCCTATGGTCGACAATCAACATCTTCAACTAAAAGTAAAATCGATAAAGTGTTTCCTTTACTTTACCGATAAGTATCGATTATGAAATCGTCAATTAAGTTTTAGAGAGATAACCGCTAGACTTTCTGCGTCTCACGAATTGCTGAAGACATGCTAAAACGACTCAACTCTGATTCCACATTCACAATTTACGAATTTAACGTGCATAGTAGTCAATAACCTTCGGGAAAGCGTCTTCCAAGTGATCCGAAAATGAAAATAATCAGGTCAAAGTCGATCAAAATTCAGGATACTGTTAACTGCTTCTTATAACTAACGCGGCTTTGTGCAGGCCGAACTCATACCAGAAGGTTAGATTATAAATAAAAAATATTATGTTTGTATTATGCAGAGTTATTGGGATCTATTTCGTCGAAAAACAAACTTGTGCAAGAAAAAGTCATAGATTTTGAAATACGATAACGCACGATCACAGAGTGCTATCATTATGGACGAATTTCAGTCTAAAATTCACGAATTGTTATCGAACAATATTATCCTGAAATGACTCCAGCTAACTCTTTTTATTTCTAAAGGTCAAACTATCGCTTTAAGGTACCCGATTTACGCCTATAGAAGGCATAAATAGAATTGACGGTGTGAACTGAAGCCGCTTTAGGAAATCTGGAAGGATCATAAATATCCTGTATACCTCATCATCATCATTTGAAAAACGTAAAAATGTAAACTTGGTACAGCCTAATATTTTGTCCCATCTTACCCAGCGATCGCTTACCTATAATTTATTCTTTATTAATATAGGAGTACGTGCTGGTTTGAGACAACGTAGTTTTTGAATGGAACAAAATTATATTTTCGAAATAACGATATGAAATGATTAATAGTACAGTTTCAGGCTTAAAATTCACATAATATACATCTATTTTGTTGATATCGTTTTCTCGACATAAATTTTAATGTTCCAAAACTAGCTTACCTAATAAGAAGACGCAAAAAAGTTGGGAAACATTTTCTCTATTTTTCAACATAATCTCTTTTTAGCGATATCCAATAGCTTCTATATCCTGTTTATAGTAAGAACAATCAAACTCCTTAAAGTAGCCATCAACCGCCGACTCAACCTCATCATTGTCCGCAAATCTTTTACCATCGAGCTATTTTTTCAAGTTTAGAAATATAAAATAGTCCGAGGGAGCTAAATCTGGCGAACAAAGTGCGCGGTGAAGCGATTCAAACTTTAACTCCCGTGTTTACTCTTTGTTGTATTCTTAAACTTTCTGAAGTGTACCACGTATTCATGTTCTCTCTGTCTAATATTTTTACATTGTCAAAGTTTATCATACTCGTATGTATGTATGTATGTATGTACATACTCCATTGCATGTTGAGAAAGTGCAGTTGTTTCTTTCCTCTTCCTAATATCCACTCTATGCTCAGCTAACCTGACTCCAAGTCCTCGTTTTGTTGTTCCTACGTTTAGCTTATTGCATTCGCCGCTTTCGTTCCCATTGCGCGTTATTTCGTACACAACGTTGTCGGCGTAAAGTTTGTTTGTTGTTACTGTTGTCCTTGAAAACATTGTGTGGAGAATTTCGTGGAGAGTATCGTTGTCATTTGTAATTTATTAATTTTGGACATCTCAATAGTAAATGTGTGAACTACAATTCGATTTTTTTCCCATAATTTCATCACCTAAATGGTTCAATAAGTTGGAATAATATTAGCTGTTTATGGTCTTTCCTTTCTGAAGATAATCAATAAAAATACTCCCATGCACATCCCCAAAAACAGACGCCATGACCTTGTCTGCAGGTGGGACCGCCTTCGCCTTCTTTGTACACGATTCTCCCATACCAGTCTACTGCTTTGATTGATCCTTTGCCTCAGTTGTGAAGTGGTGGATCCATGTCTCCTCCATGGTTAAAAATCGACGCAAAAATTCAACTGCATTGAAACATTTCATAAAATTGTCACCAGCCGTCTGATCGGCTAATTTTGGGATCGCCTTAGTAAGTATCGAATTTATGCGTTTTTAAAAAACTTTCCTTTCTGCATTACAAGTCAGGCTTTTACTTTCACTGTATTACAGGTTAGGCTTCAATATAATACAATAAAAGGTAAATAATATTACACCAGATTCTCAAGAAAAGTAATTAAAAATACACAAAAAACTGGTCTGCTTTAACATATTAACTCAAAATTATGGGCGAAATGAAGATTTGTTGTTAAATTTATTTTTTATGTTGACCACAAGAAATGATATTATGTGTAAAATGTTCCAAAAGTTTTGAAAAGTTATCATCCAAAGTTTGTTTTTACCGACTATTATAGCGTATAATATTGCGGCAATTTATAACAATCATTCCTGAATTGAATCATTCACTTCAATCTGTTGCACTAAATTCAGTAAAGTGAAATCAAACATTTGGTAAACTTAAGTTTGAAAATAAATATAATGCTATTTTACTCTAATGGTTACTATTTTACTCTAATAAAGGTACTCAGCTGCAGCTGTATGCCGTCCTTAAATAGGCACCCAGAATAGGCGTGCATGATTTTCATAACGAACTCTTCATTTTATGGGTCTGAACAAATTGACATTGAAAGTCATTTGTGAAACCCATATTTGGAATATTTTCGAACAGACCAATTTGAATGAAGAATGTTACATATATTGTTCATTTCCGAAACATAAATGACAACCCCTGTAAATAGAAGAGTTTTAAGATTTGCTATTAATTCTGCTTATATTGGACTCCTAATGCAAAATTTAAAAAACCATCTCGAATAATGCTTGTTAGAGCTGATTACGGGATTGTTACAGATTTTCCCCTCAGCATGCCACTAATCACTTGTCGAAAGTTAAAGTTCTGATTTTTGATTACTTTGGCAAAACATTATAATTTTGGAGTGAAGAATGGGTTCAAACGATGCTGAGATACATGGCAGATGGAAAAAGTATTTATAGAATATTAACAGAAAATTTTATGATGACCTCTTCCACCAAAATAGAGCTCAAATAAAATCATATTTCAATATGTAGAGTTGCTATAATCTATAACACTGATATAAAAACGTAGTCTACCTCCAACGCTACTCAATTTCTAAGGACAACAAAAAAACATTTTATTTAAGTTATATCATATTGACTTTGCTATTCTATATTTATTCTATATTTATTGTTGCTTAAAATTGTATATTGAATACTTTTTACCATATCCCACTTGCCTTTCGTATGCTAAATTTATTAAATCTTCAATGAACTTAAATGATAGAAAATGGATTTGCATGAAATGAAATCGCTCAACAACATCTAAATTGAAGTGGTTTGATTTATTGTAAAAATTGGCAATAAGTCGTGCACTGTTATCCCGAATAGGCATGAAATATACCCTCTCCACAATACGAATATTTCACACGTTATTGAGTTAATGATTGATGCTGGAAAAATGGTAATAAACTAATCCGTGCGAATCCATAGATTCTTTATATACATATTCGTATACTATATTTTATAGTCCAAAGCTTTTATTATATTTCATGTCTTGAAAAGATTGATTATGAACAGACGGCAAAACTGCTTGAGACACTTCAAATTGGCTGTAGTCTACAAATTTGGGTAAAAAAGTTTAATAATTTAGCAATCGATGCGTCGCCGCCTCTATTTTTTTATCGTTCGCAACGCCGCCGAATTGCATTGGCTTGAAATTTTAGTAGATTACCTTGACGTCGCCTGTTTTTTCGTTTACCTAAAGTAAAACTCATTCGCAAGTAAATCAATTTGGAATTTCATATAAGATTGATTTTGGATTTCCAACTTCGAAATGTTTGTGATCAAATAACAACACTGAACTTAGAGGATATTAGACATTTAATCGTAATGTTATTGAAAATAGAAGAAAAAGAACAGGCGTGATAAACTGGTATGTTAGGTTTGGTCAGGTCAGTCCGTCCTAATAGACAGACTAATTTAGACTGCAGAGTCCATTGTGATATCACGGAAACTAGAGATATGGATGTCCCTAGTTTCCGACGTTAAATCATCTTGAGAGCCCCAAGAAGCTCATAAGGCGGATAGTATCTATATCGTCCGGATCTCTTACGTCCCTAAAGAAATAAGAGCCCTGTGTTGATCCCTGCCTGTTCACCAAGGCGGGCAATTGCACAAAAGGTGTTCTACAGACTCCTCCTCTTCCTCTTTGAAATTAGCTTCTTGTCCAGTAACTCGCCGAGGTATTTTGCACGGTCCGTGAAGGAAATTTCATTACCTCCCAGGGAGATAGGATCCACAGGCGGAATCTTGTATCTTCCCGGTGAGCAGAACCACTTCGATCTTTCTTGGATTAGCTCCGAGACCGCTCTCCCTCGCCCGCTTCATTACACTGAGAAGGGCTCTTTGAAGGATGTCTCTGAGTGTTCCCAGAAATTTCACCCTAATTGTCATTCCACATCGTCTGCGTATGGGACAACCTTGACCAGAGCGAGTTCCATAGTAGGGGAGATAGAACACCTTATTAAGGGTATTTCCCCACTGTCAAATATGTTCAGGTCCGAAGACCCTAATTTAGCCCTGATACGTCTACTCCCAGGTGTGATAGTGCTGCGACTATCATATCGGAAGAAACGTTATTTAAGGCCCCTTCTATATCTAGAAAGGCTACCAAATTATACTCCTCGACGGGTATTGAACCTTTGACAAATCCGACCAAGTCATGCAGGGCAGTATCAGTGGACTTACCCTTGCAGTAAGCATGTTGTCTGTCCGACAGCAGCTTCCGGTCTATGCTAGTCTCAAGGTAGCTGTCAATGAGTCTCTCCAGGCTGATAGGTCTAAAATCTTTTGGTCCTGTGTGGGAGGTTTCCTCGGTTTTGGGAAGAAAGACCACCTTGATCTCTGTGTTATATGTTAGGTCGGATATATGTTAAGTCGATACAGCCGATATAAAGCCGTCACACATGGGTCTGTTTTTTATTTGCGACAGCCAGCGCCCCTTTTAAGAACTCAGATTAATCCCGGAAGGATTACTCGAATCACCTTTCAGATAAGAAGCATATCCCCTAGGAAAATGTCCTCAGGGCTTGCTTCCTCACTCAGCCGAAATACCTTTGAATTCACTGGAATGAAGTGAACTTCCTCCCAGTTAGGAGTGGGGACTATCTAGGCACAACGTAATGGACGAAGAACAGTGCGTTCCAAGTTTCCGCATAAACTTCAGGAAAACCTGAATTAACGCAAGATCACTGAAAACACCTGTTCTGGCAACTACAGCCAGCACGACGCTCCCACAAGAGGTCCACCACCATGATCAGGCAAGAACAAATAGTTATTGGGCCCCTGATCTCCCGTGCTACCTGAAAATAAAACCCTCTGGTCAGAGATTTGCAGACAAAAACTGCTCCAGTTTCGCTACATCATACTTCGTCAACCTCTGGCCAATCCGAAGTTGACGGTCGGTAAGGTTTTGTTGTGTTTTTAAAGGGATTGACAGGGAGCTACTCCACTGAAGCTAAGCTCTTAACTAGGATTTGTACTGTCAACAATTCGACCATCTAAATAACCAATCTCCCGGGTGCGTCGAGCTTAAACCAATTGGGGAGAAATTGTGTTCCATCAGGATAGAAGCTTCCAGTTTTTATGCATCCACCGAATAGTCCGAACCTGCTATCAAAAATTACCACCTCTTCCGCCCTTGGGGAATAATTTTGCTGGTGACAAATTAGCCTCAAAAAAACCTTGTGCAATTCGACTTTCCCACATTTTTTCTTTTTTTTTGCCACTAGGATTGAGGGTATCTATGAGAAGCATAATGAAAGTACTTTCGAAAAAGCAGCAAAATATGCAACAAATTGCTAAACATTAAACTAAATTAAAGGCTTAATTTCATATAAAAATATTAAATCTAGTTGTACTACATTTTATGTAATGCAATTAAATTTCGAAAAAAGTAAAATGTTTTAATTAAAATTTATTGAAAGCCGCCCTAATTCATAAACTTAACCTTTATGTTTTATCACTCCTTCCGTGCATCTTTGGATATATTTGTGAAAAAAAAAATTCTTTTGTTTATTTTAATACAATCAAAGCAGATAGCTAAAGAAATTCCAATTCCAAATTAGATTTTGTGTTGACAAGTTCTCTCAACTTTTACCAACTAGCAAATTTCACAGTGCAAAAGAGAAATGTTTTGCCTTAACTTGAATTTATCTAAACTAAGTTCTGCAAATAAAATTTGAGATATTACTTTGAATTCATGGAATAGTTTTGCATTTCGCTCACAACATGTTATTGAAACCATTCCTAAAATGAATTTTAGTATTGCTGGTTTTAAAAAATGTAATACATTTGAAATTTTCCATCCTTGATAACATTTCGCATAAATAGTTTGCAAAATTGTTGTAAATGTATTTTGAATCCGACAAAGAGATAGTTCCCTCTGAAATCGTATATGATAAAAAGTTCACATTTCATGCAGAATGTTATTAAATAGGTAATTGTTTTTTCTTTACTCTCCTGTATGTGGTTCATCACCGAAAATATCTCGGCACCCTCATTTTATACAGTCAATGTTTGGATTGACATGAAAATGAAAACGACATTTACCTTTTCCGAAAAGTGCTTTGCATTGTGTTAAATTATATCTAATTGAGTTTTACCAAATATGGGGTAGGGTAACACATCAGCTCTTAAGCTCATTCTCTATGAAAATTGATATTTACGGTTGCCTGAAATTGTGTTTCGTACACTTTTCACCTTGGCCCACTTGTATTTCATATGTCAAATTTCATTAAATCTGCATTGAACTCGTATAGCATAGAATGAATTCACATGAAATGAAATCGCTCAATAACATTACGATTGAGCCAATTTGAAACATTGTAAATGTTGGCAAAAAGAAATTCGTGTCTTGTTATTCCAAAACATGCATGAAATATCATCTCCCCACTAAAGCGAATATCTCATACCCCATTGAGTTATTGATTGATGCTGAAAAAATATCGATATAGTAACCTATGTAAATCCGTAGATTTATACATTTTATAACACTCGGCTGGCCATTATCGTCAATATTTATAGATCACATTTTATGGTCTAAAGCTTTTCTATTATTTCGCTTTCCGACAAGATGGGCTATGGACGACGAGCAGCTCCACTTGAAACGCTTTGAATTGGTTGTAGTAGCTGTATCCAATTTTTTTGCTGCAACAATCGCCATCGCAACATGTGGTGGGAGCGCTAAAATGCCAACAATTTATGCATTGAATTACTGCTATTAACTCATATTTGGTGAAAAAGGGGGAAACCCAATGCGGACATAGATAACTAAATGTGGATACAAAAAAAACTAAAGCAAAAAGGTAAAGAGAAACGAAATAAGTAACAGTAAGCAATAAATTTTATAGCGTTTGGTGGTTTGTAAAGATTTTGATTTATGGAAATCCATGTACGCGAACCCTCCACTGCATGTGCTGGTGGCCAATGGAAAAGGAAGCACTAACAGTTCCATTAAATAATGTTTTAACCATTGGCTATACTTTATGCGCTACCTAAGTGCTTATGCGCTACGAGTATTTATATTATACGATTACATTCATCGCTACCAAGCATATCTGCATCTCGGTGCACAACACCAAAGGGAATCTACAATATTGCTGAAACATCCATGTACGGGGCGGACAAAGTGTTGCCAGAATTAAGGGAAACCATAAGTGTGGTGGTGGACACCATTATGCGCTCCCGAGTGACCAGTGTAAATAGCTAATAATTTAATGATTGTCTATGAATTTATTGCCCTATATTATGAAACCATATGTAAATAACTCGATGCCATTAATCAGGAGGTATTTGCATCTCTAGATATGTGATATATTGGAGTACCAAATGGAGGGTGGTAAATTCGAAAAGGTCTCATACAGAAAGTTCAACATTTTGTATTTGGCAAAAATTCGATATGAGGATTGAAATATGTGGCATAGAGTTACATTCATCGCTATACATGAATTGGTATACTGATGATATTTTAAAATCAGCTTTAGAGGTGTGCGCGTCACCTAAATTTTACGTTAGAGGAAAATATCAAATACGTCAAAGTATATGAGCGTGATTAAAAAAGAAGTTCGGCCGGGCTAATGGTTATGTAGACACAGCCATGAGTTGAATTTATCGCTTCAGTTAGTGAAAGTGTGGCGGATAATCCAAATTTGTCAATTCCACGATGTTATCAACAATTGGGTTTATCTTAAGGCTCATTATTGGTTATTTTGCATTTGGATTTGCATAACGGGCAACAATCGGAAAACATGCGCATCGAAAATGACTACTTTTTTACACAGTATTTCAACTCTGCCTATTTGCCAGTAAAAACGCATGTTTTTATATCTTTACTTGAAGGAATGAATGTAATATAGCATAAAATATAATATCATGGATAAAGTATATACTGATTAAATATGTGTAATGACTTCGTAACCATCTTTATGAAATATCTTAAAATAGGGAAAAAGCTTGCATAGCCCTAAACAAATTGACAGACTGTACGAAATTCAATCCTTCCTCTGGAACTTCTAATTATTAGGCCACAATAGCCTAGATTTTGTCCGGTGTATTGCCCATAATTCTCTGTGAAAATTGTACACCTTTCACGTAAATGCCCGATTTAACCCATATAGATTTACCTTCGAGGTTGGTCCCAAAACTAGCCGACCTGACGTATAGACAGTACCAGTATAGATAGTAACATTAGTTACAAAAAAAATATTTTGGTGAAAATGGCAATCTTATAAGATATATGTCTTAAATTTCAAGGCACAACGTTGTTTAGTATTTTTACTTGAGCCATCAAAAATCAACTATCTCAATGAATTCGTTAACATGGAGTGATCATCACTATGTAATTAAATATTTCCACTTGAAAGGTATCACTTCAACCAATATTAAAGCCGAACTAGATTCCACTCTAGAGTAGTCTGCTACTCCGTTTACGACTGTAAAATATTGGATGCAGAGTTTAAACGAGGCCGTACGAGCTGCTAAGACGTTTACACTGGTATTGGTCAACGAATTGAAGTGTCCACGAAGGACATGATTAAGAAAATCTACAAAATGATATTGGATGATCGTCGGCTGAAGGTGCGTGAGCTAGCATTTTAAAAAGTGCTATAAATCGTATATTGAGCAAAAATTTGAAGATTAGAAAACTGTGCGCAAAATGGGTGCTGCCCTTAATTTCAACATAGCAATAACAACGTCGTGAAGATGTTTCAGTAGAATCGGTGGGTTCGACGATCTTTTACCGCAATAAAGTCGAATTTTTGCATCGATTTATAGCCACGGATGAGACATGACCCACCGCTTCATACCTGAGACAAAGGAACAGTCATAGCAGTGGACTAGAATGAAAGAATCAAGTCCAAAGAAGGCGAAGACGGTTCCTTCTGCAGGCAAGATTGTTATCGGATATCTTACGGAAACAGTGCTCTGAATTGACGGCAACGGCCTCAAGCGCCATTTCCCAAAAAAAATATGACCCAATGACACCTCCAGACCATAATGTGCGCCAAACAGTCAGTTTTTCCAGTTGCAATGGTTTTTCTCTTAGCCCCATATATGACAATTTTGCTTGTTGACGTAACCACCGTGTGAGAAATGAGCTTCATCGCTGAAAAACATTTTCTTCAAAAAACCAGCATTGTTAATATAGCACCCAATCAGGATGTCTACGGCGTTGTGAGTGATCAGTCAGTTTTCATTGTCGCCTGAGTTGGGCTCTATATGGATGGAGATGCAAATCCAAATGCAAAATAAGCGATAATGAGTTTTAAGATAAACCCAACTGTTGAAAATGTCGTGGAATCGACAAATTTGGATTATCCGCCACACTTTCACTAACAGAAGCGATATTTTCGGCAGTGCGTACATACTAATAATACACATGCCTGACCACATTTGTAGCGCTTCCAGTCTCTTCAAATTTCTTTATAATCTTGCCAATTCCTTGCAGAGTGCATCGATTATGACGACCACCATAATCACCTCGTAATGCACGAAAAGTGGTTTCGTTTGAATCACCACTTTTGTAGTAAGTTTTAACTACTCTTACGCATTATTTGGTTATTAAACAATCCATATTCGTAAATGGCAAACCTTGCACTAAATAAATAACAGTTCAGATAACAAGTATTTAGCAGCTGATAGCATTGCCAGACTGGCGGTTTTGAAAACAATAAATGGATAACCCGTTACAAGAGCGTTGCCAGTTTTCACAAAATTTTTCAAGAAGAAATTTTATAATTTTTTTGGTACTTGACCAAAATATAAGACGTCATCAAATTTTAAATTCCAATATTCTTCTATATATTTAACTGTCGTCATTTAAATACAGTGTACAACATGCAGATTAAAAATTTGATGCGACCATCTATCTAATAGCCTCTGCATAGTGCGGTTGGCGTCTGTTTTATCGCTATATCGCAATAATTAATGTTGAGACTTAACGAGTAATTAACATTTTTTGGAGTTGAATTATTTTCTTTTAATGTGAATAAATTTATACTGGCCTTGACTGAATTTAATGGAATTTACCAATTCACACAATCCGTAACAGATGGATCCAAAACCTGTTGCGGAGTTAGATAAGAACATTTGATTTTCTCACACTAAATACGAAATAACACAATCAGTCAGATTTAAAATTCAGTTTAAGCAGATTCGATATTAAATATTGTAAAAGCTTCTTTGCTGTACTCCAGTGAACCAAGAAATAACATCAATTGAATATCAGAAATTTTGTAGTATCAAAACCGAAACCTACCAAAGCAGGTTGCGTGCTTGATTAATTGGAGGCAATAAACAATACGAAAAATAGCTACAAATATATATTACAGAATTAATGCAGCATTCATCTAAGTAAATGATGAATAACATATACGAGTATTAACGTTATTATTATATTAACAATATTTTGCATATTTCATTTTACCTCTGTTAGTGGATGGACAATTTTTGCAAATAAACGCATTAAATTTTTACCTGCAAGAAAGGATAAATAAGACAGTTATCAGTATTTTAATATTTTCAGGAGTAGTAAAAATATCTTAGTATATTTTTGGTTTAAGAATACATAATTAATTATATTTGCTGTTACGATTTTGGCTTCTTGAAGTAAATTTCCCCCCGTTTTAGTATTTATATTTAATACAGAAATTTCAGTTCGCAAAACTGATTCTATTCGCCGATGCTTAATTAGATTGCATTTTAACTTTTATGAAAGGTCAAAAGTACTTTAAGAGCGATGGTAAGTATACGCAGCTTTCGTTCGCATTGTCGCGGGTTCAATTCCAGAGTTAGCCATCTATCATTATTTGAGCGGCGGTCACATCGATGCATCTGACGACCACTTTGAGTAGTTGATTAATCGACAAGCCTCGGAAATGCTTGTCAAACTGTGTGACATTCGAAATTGTCATCAAACTGTATGTTTCGTTAAGTAAGTCTAAAAATAGAATGTGTATAAGCTCACTGAATGTGAGAAGCTCTCCCATGTCCCATTAATAAGACGCAATGGCACCTGTTTTTTTTATATTTTATACGGCAAAATCTTTAAATATGAATACAGATCTCACCTATTGAGCTTCAACGTATAAAATGCAATAACAATTACTTTTCCTTAATTGAATTGGTTTCGACATATCATATTTGGCAGTCGTGAAGTGGACAAATTAGTTATGAAAAATATTCAATAAACCAACGTGTTTTAATCGTTAAAACATTTTATCAAAATCAATCATCGATTACTGTGACGATGAGAAAGTTACGTGAAATTTTTGGGAGGAACAACGTGCCAACAAGACGCACTATTTATCGTGCAGTGAATGATTTCGAAGCAAGAGGGTCTGTAGCCAATAGGGCCAAGCATGGACCACAAGACCTTTCCGCGCAATATCGGCTGAAAACATTACTGCTGCTCAAGACAATGTTTAAAACAATCCATCAACCTCAATTCGACGTCGTGCTCAGGAGCTTGGTATTCAAAGAACAACTTTGGCAACAATTTTGCACAAGGATTTGCATTTGTTTCCATTTAAGATTCAGTTGACACAAGAGCTTCTTCTACAAGACCATTTACGCCGCCATACATATGCCAATAGGATCTTACATCTCGCCCATGACAACCCCGATTTTCACGAAAATATCATAATGAGTGACGAGACATATTTTCACTTGAATGGGTATGTGAATAAACAGAATAGTCGATTCTGGGCAATGGAAAGCTCTCAAATTATTCATCAGTCACCTATGCATCCATTAATTTGGTGCAATTTGGTTAGGATGAATCATTGGACCGTACTTCTTTGAAACTGAAAAGGGCGTAACGGTAACTGTCAAAGGGGAGCGACATCGTCATATGATTGAAAACTTTTTAACGCCACAACTGCATGCTTTGGGCTTGATTAACATGTGATATCCCAAGACGAAGCCAGATCACATACAGCCAGGATTATAATGGAAATTCTGCGAGACCTCTTTCCACAACAAGTTATTTCAAGAAATGTTGAGGTTTATTGACCTACACGGTCGCCTGATTTGACTGCTCCGGACTTCTTTTTGTGGGGATATCTGAAAAGCAAGGTTTATGCAAACAAATCAGAAACGCTTGAGCAACTCAAACAAAATATTCGTGAAGTGAAGTTAATGAAATACCGTCTGAAATGTGTAAGAATGTAATGAAAAATGTGCTCAAAAGGGCTCGTATTTGTGAGGCTACAGAGGCGGACATTTATCTGATATTGTATCCCATACACAATTGCTGACATTAAATAAAACGTATATCAATATAAGATCCATTCTATTTCATTTTATCGAAAATTATAAACAAACAAAGTAGCATACCTTTCCGACGGACACCCTGTATATATATTTTCTTAAAAAAATAGCTTTTTTCCAAGATTTGTTTAGCTTATTTTAGCTGGTTTTGTCTTTTTTTTTTCTTTTTGGTAAAATTTTGATAACACTGGTTGGTGGTGGTTATACTGGATTCGTGCTGATCGAATTTATAGTGCACGTTCAAATTTGCAATTGTCCATTGTATCATATTGCCTTGCACGAGAAGCTCTGAAAAGGCTCTAAATTTTCAAATGATTTATTTCACGAAATTAGAGGGTAAAATTAAAATCTTCATTCAAAAATGCTTTAATCTAAAAAATTTTTAAAAATAATACTTTCTGCTGAAAACAAAGAAAATAATCTTATCCAATTAAAGGATGTCTACACTGTTTCATACTCTTAATATAACTTATTAAGCATATAATTAATAAGAATATCTTTTTGAGAGCATCCGAAGTAAAAAACCAGTGTAAAATCAGGTTTCACAACAAAGTTTCAGACTTGTCATCATATCAACTAGAGCATCCTCTCCATTTAGAGAAATCTAGTCAAGATATATTTACGAACTTTGACATTTTTAATTATAGAAATTACCCTGTGCGCGGAAAGGTCCTGTTAATTTGTTATTATTCATTAATTAAACACATGTTGCCACAACAGTATAAATTATGTCCATTATTATTGTTATTACTACGGCAACGCAACCACAAGCACATCCACCTTCATTATACCCGCATGTTTATGTTTGTGGAAAGAACGAGAGTACCTCGACCTAAGTATTATTATGTTTATGAATTTTACAGACTTGTAAAATACACGTGTTGACACTATAATACACTACATACGTTCGTGTAATGTACTCGTACACTGCCGCTCACTTGAATAGGGCCACCCCTAATCATTTAACAATAGTGACTACTATTTAAAGTACACTTCGCATAACGGTTCAGTTTTTACTTATTTGTCTCTGCCACTTCCACACATCACCTACAAAAAATTCCAAGCCATGGAAGAGCCCCCGTTATTTTAATTTGCTCTTTTCTTTTAAATGAGTGAAAAATATATTCTTCTCTTTTGGTCCATTTGAATAGCACCCCCCACGTGGTAATCAGTTTAAGTGTGAAAGTTTTTTGCAGATCATCATAAATCAAATCGGATCACAGTAATTGTGTATAACTAAATATAAAACAATCGATTTTAAGTAAAATGGGCCGAGCTAAATCCTTGAGTGTCGAGGAAAGATCCAAAATTAAAGCCTACAAGGAGTGTGGACTTTCTATTCAGCAAACAGCCAGAAAAAGTAATAGAAGTCGCAAAGTTATATCGACATATTTACATGACACCGAAGACTATGGAAATAATATGTAAGGTCGAACAGCAAGCGGTATTACAGCCGCTGACAAGAGAGCTATTCTGAGATATGCCTTAAATTCACACGACTCTGCTGCCAGAGTCAAGGAAAAAGCTAGCGTAAGTGCAAGTGTAAAAAGAGTTATTTTCAAAGCAGCACACTTACAACGTTTGAGGCTTAAAAAGAAACCACCGGTAGGCAATCTCCGTAATCTCCGTACGAATATGGCGTGGAGTAGAGAGTGGAATAGAATTATATTTTCCGACGGAAAAAAAATTAATTTAGAGGATACTGATGGATATAATTACTACTTCCACGATCTTCGAAAAGAGGAATACCTGCTTAATCGACTACACAGCCGAGAAGGTGGAGTTATGGTATGGGGTGCGACCTCTTCTTATGGCACAATAGAGCTCCAGTTTCTCTCTGCACAAATGAATGCGACTTCGTACAAAGCCGTGCTGGAATACACTTGGAGACTTGGAATGAAAATTCCAGAATGATAACACACCAATCCACACAGCAAGAGTCGTCAAATCATGGATTGAAAGCCAAAATGTTGAGGTTATGAACTGGCCGCCTTACTCTCCAGACTTAAATATTAATGAAAACGTCTGGGGATGGCTGGTATGCAAGGTGTACGAATCAGGCAAGCAATATTCAAGCAAAAGTAAACTCATTAATGAAATTAAACAGGCCAGGTCGTTTATTTCGCTGAACCTAATCAAAAAAACTGTATGATCTTAATATACTTATTTTTAAATTAAATGTAAACAAACAATAATACCTTTAATTTAGAATTAATGTTTTCGTGTATAATCTAATTTTTGTAAGGGGTGCTCTTCAAATGAACCAAAAACAGAAATTGAATTTTTGACTTCATTTTTGTGTTTAATGTTTTAGTACTTAATTCATTAAAATGGAAGATAATTTATATTATAGGATTACAGCAAATATGTGAAACATGATTTACAAAAGCACAACCAGTTCGTCATAATTATTATTTTGGAAAAAATCGAGCTTAGAAAAATATTTAAAGGGGTGCTATTCAAATGAGCGGCAGTGTATGTCAGTAAACACATTGCAAGTACAACTGCGCATCAGAGTTACCAGTTTTAGCATATTTTTCAGAACCTTGCACTTTTTCTAAATGTTATGTTAATGTGTTTAGCATATTTGTCTTAGGATTTTCCGCATTTTTACTAATTTTTCATTTGACTTCTGCAATAAATAATAAACACATTCATTAATTCAGCCATTTTTTTAGCCAGTAATTTCACTTCTATAATCAAGTTCGCTTTGGGTTTAAATTTATTTAAAATGAAAAGTGGCAGCGTTATAAAACATGTTTTAAGTTTCAAGGCGCCACCTTGAATTTTTATTTCAGCCATCCAAAGTAAACGATCTTTGTGAATTTGTAAACAAGGAAAAACTTGGTCACCGTTATGTAGTTCAAAATTTCAATTTGAAAGGTCTCAATCCAACCCACATTAAATTTGAGCTAGATTCTACTCTGGGCGAGTCTGCTCCTTCGTCTGCGACTATAAAATATTGTGTATCAGTGTTTAAACGAGCCCAAGACGAACACCATAGCGGTTAGCCTATTGAGGTGTCCACGCTAGACAATCTTAAGAAAATCCACAAAATGGTATTGGGCGAGCGCCGGCTGAAGGTGCGTGAACTAGATAAAACGATAAGCATTTCATAGAGTGCTACACATCGCATATTGAACTAAGGTTTGAAGAAGAGAAAGCCGTGCGCAAGATATTTGCCGCTCTTGCTTTCAGTAGAGCAAAAACAGCGCAGTGAAAATGCATCAGTAGGGTGTTAGGCAATATTTCACCGTAATAAAGTCGAATTTTTGCGTTGATTTATAAGCATGGAAGAGACATGGGTCCACCACTTTACACCTGAGGCAAAGGAACAGTCAAAGAAGTGGTCTGGAATGAAAGAATCTTGTTCAAAGAAAAAGAAGACGATTCCATCTGCAGGCAAGGTTATGATGTTTATTTTTTGCGATGCTCGTGAGATTATTTTTATTGATTCTCTCCAGAAAGGAAAAGTCATCAACGCCGAATATTATGTTAATTTATTGCTGCATTTAGCAGATGAAATTAAGTGAAAAAAGACCACATTCGGCGAAAACGAAAGTGCTGTTTCACACATCCGCTATTGTAATTGTCAAAATTAATGAATTAAAGTTGAAATTGATTCATCACGAACTTTATTCGCCAGATTTAGCTCCATCGGACCATTTTCTATTTCCAAACTTGAAAAAATGGCTCGGTGATAAAAGATTTCCCAACAATGAAGAGATGGAATCTGGAGTTGACGGCTATTTTAAGGAGTTTGACAGTTCTTACTATAAACAGGGTATAGAAGCTATTGAATATCGCTGAAAAATATCCATCGAGCTAAAAGAAGATTATGTTGAAAAATAAAGAAAATTTTTTCCAACTGTTCTGTGTCTTGTTTGTTAGGTCTGCTAGTCGGCTTCAGAACAACTGTTAGATGTTCAAAATTTTGGATTAGGATTACGAGCAACGGTTTTTGAAAGTTCTAAAATAAATTTAACGGTTACTGATTCATTAATCAATTTTCTAGTGTTGTCAAAATTATTATTATTTTTTTTAATAGTATTTTTTGTTTTCTTCTTAGAAATATTTCAACTTTTAGTATAAAAATATATTAGGCAAAGTATATTTTTACACTTTTGGATAATCACTAAACTTTGTAGTAAAAAGGTTAGTAAAATGTTATACTTGTTGAATTAGTCATTTCATTATTTATAACTTTTTGTTTATTTTCTTATGTTTTAGTATAATTTTAATAGCTGTATTAAAGGAACTTTTTTGCTATCTTGAACATGTTTCTGAAAATCGTATAATTTTTCTATATTTTTAACGTTTTTAATCCTTTTTTTAAAAATTGAACTTTCAATTGAAAATTTCAATGACTTGCACTGACTCACACACATTTTCAAAAGTGGGAAGAGTTCCGAATGGGGTACATCGCTGGTTAAAAAAAAAAAAGAATTAATCTGAATTAAAACACAATATAAAAAGAAAAATTATAACTTTAAGGTCACTTCTACTTAGGAAATGTAGATGGATCACGGGTTTTTGCTAAATCCCTGTATGTATTTAAAGGAATATATGAACTTAGGAATGTATTGAATAAATTAGCTAACACAAGGTTGACTATCGGATTTACCAATGTTAAACACGTATAATTTTTTTATTTTCTAATAGTATTGCTTTCTTTGGGTAATTGAATTAATCAATGTATTTCATCTCTGCTTGAAGGAGTTCTTAGTTTAGAAAGTCGTAGTGAATATTGAATACATTCACAATGTTTTTATGGAATAATCAAACTTGTTCTATACTTAAGATTCACACATCATCGGAATTAGATATTTCTATAGAAAAAATGGATGGTATTAGTCTACCACCAATAATTTAAGTACGTGCAAATTGGCAATTTTAAATTTACTTTACCTAAATTGCTTCCATGTTTAATGTGTAAACTGCGTGAATAAAATGTTAGATTGTTCTATACGTAATATTATTTTAAAAACACTATTAACCCTTAAATATTGAATGTTTGCAGAAAACATTACCAGCCCAAAATTTTGGAAAATTATTTATAAACAAATCGAAAATATTCTAACAAGTTATTCAAAAAGAGTCATTGATATTTTCCTGAGAATACCTTATAGTTATGTCAACTATGCTTATAAATTTAAAAATTCCGTGAATATTAATTATGTCATTACACTTGCAATAACTAAGATATAGGGTGACGCGCCAATTGTACTAAAATAAGAAATTAAAATTTTTTTTAATCAATGTATTTCACTTATAATTATTATAATTCTTTTTATGGTATAGAAAATTCAATTTTATTTTATATAACTAATTGGTTTTGAAGACGATAGATCATAAATTAGCATTTAATTCACGACACCTGATTCATAGTAGGATCGCTTGGATTATTGTGTTAATGAACTGCTTCAATTCATCCAAATTCCTTGGTTTCATTTTGTACACTTCTTGCTTAATATAATGCTATAAAATATAGTCTGGTGCAGTCAGGTTAAATGATCTTGGTGGCCAAAAGAAAGTGGAGTTTCTAGATATTAATTTATTTGGGAATTTTCGCTGGAGCTCCGCCATAAGCGGTCTGGCTATGTATGCATTTGCTCCATTGCTATTGCGAAATGCTATTGAATGGGATACGTCTTCGTCCCTGATCGTAGTAAAAGTCAATATCGACAAACGCCTACTATTTCATATGTGTTGAAAGCACGGTAGAGGCTGCACTGGTTGAGCTAAGAGGATGAAACAAAAAACAACAACAAAAAAGTGTCATATTCAAAGGCGTGTTAATTTCGAAATAAAGTAAACCGGTCATGTAGGGGAAAACATGTCCGAACGAGGAATAAACACACCTTTTGCAAAATGGTACCTTTTTTTTAACAATTTTGCTATTTATTCGTACATTACTACATTTTTGTTCAGATACTCATCAACAGTTATCTAAATTTATATAAAATTGCATGAAACCGTCCCAATTGTGGGAGTGGTATTTGAAAAATATATATTTCCATTAAAAAAATGTGATAAATAGATTTATAATTCATTTTTGATATGTCGACTTATCTGGCAAGTGGACGGTACAACGTCCTCTATAATATCTGTGTGTCTATCCATAAGAAAGAAGATTGCTCATACAGAGACTGATGGAAATTAATAGATATCGGAAAGAGTCAAACCGGTTCAGAAACTTTTTAAGTGATCATAATAACTGTGGGCATGATTATATGTAATATGTAGAAGCGATTTTTTGACACTTTCATTCATCGGGCGGTGGGTCGGTACAGTTTTTCAATAAAAGAATATTTCAAGAAGATTCTACTGAGATCCAGAAGTTATAATGCTAATAAACAAGCAAAAACTTCAATGTACGAGTACATTATGAAAATTTCCTGGATTATAGAAATATACTTTAAATAAATATGACAACCATCGCTCTAGTAGTTTAAAAGATGAAACAATTTACATCAGAGGAAGAATGACACCGCCAATTATTTTGAAGCGGAATATGATCAAATTTCTCTGATTGATTTCTCATTCTAAATAGCACCTGTGATGTTATAGTTGTAAGTTTTACCTTTGTAGTTTTAGATTTAGTTTTTAGTTTTAAGTGTTTTTAAACTTATAGCCAGCTGTTTTCAAAACTAGTACATATATTTATAACTCGATATTAATTTTTGGCATCTGTTTTATTTGTTTTTTTATTTCACGCAATTTTTTACATTTAGCTTTTTGCTCATATTTTGATATTTAGCACAATTTTTGCCTGTTTTCTGACAACACTGCTTTATATTCACATGTATATGTTACGATAACGCAATTATGCCTGCATACACATATGTACAAGATACGAACACGAGTCAATATACACATACATATGTATAATAATATATTTACAAGTAGACATGAATGAATATGGAATAGTAAGTCAACCATAACATGAAAGTTCCCCATTTAAATTTGGCCAACCGTCGTATTTAAAGCTGTTTGTAGTCAAACGTTGTTCCCCGCAGTTGAACGGTAGCATCTATTTTAGCTCGTATTTATTCATATTCGTGAGAATAAAGTAAAAGTATCTGCTATTGTTTGAATATATGTATATATTTTGCAAAAGTCTTATGCATAATAATTGGTTTATTAATTTATTTCATACATGAAGACATATATTTTCAATTTCAATTTAAAGTTAAATGTAATAAATGTCGAAAACTTTTTTTATAACACAAAAATACTATATTTGGGAAACATCAGCATGTCTTTGTCAAACTTACATGCAAACTTTAAATTCTGTTTCATGTCATTTTTGTTTTTTTTTTTCTTATATTACATCAAAAAATCTGTTTCCTTTCTACATTTGAGTACAAAAGCACTTGAGATGTTACGGCTGAAAATGCCGAATGTCAGAACAGGAAAGAGCTGTACAGTAACTTCTTGCTCTTAAGAGCCTTGTAAATAAATGATAGTTATTTTCAGCGATTTGTTTTCAAACATAGACAATGTTTGATCCTGATTCATATTCAAAACAACTTAAACATCTAGATGTATTACTTTAAAACAACAAACATAAAATATTAAATATTCTAATGCAAGTTCAAAGCAAAAGTACTGGGTTATTCATTAAGTGGTTTCAAAACCACCGGTCCGACAAGGCTGTCAGCTGTTAAATGCATGTCATGTGAAAAGTTATTTTTTTAGTAAAAGGTTTGTATTTGTAAATAACAAAGAACGCATAAAAATAGATAAAACTTGCTACATAAATGGTGATTCAAACATGGGCGCTTTTCGTGCATTACGTTCTGACTATGATCGTCATAATCGGCCTACTGTGCAAGTAATTGGTAAGATTATAAAGAAACTTGAAGAGATTGGAAGCGTTACAGATGTGGCCAAGCCTGTGCTCCATCGCAATGTACGCACTGGCGAAAATATCGCTTCTGCTCGGACTGGCGCACTGATGCATTGGCGAAAATATCGCTGTGTCGGATAATACGAATTTTAATTTGGCCTGCAATTTAAGATTATGAACTGAATGTTATGTGGTTTCAACAAGACAGTGCTACGAGCCACTCAGCATGACCGATTTTAGCTTTATTGTACAAGAAGTTTCCAGAAAGCGTAATTTCATGTTTTGGCGACATCAATTGACCGCGAAGATGATGCGATTTGACGCCGTTAGACTTTTGTATAGAGCTTCGTCCAAGACCGTATTTACGCGGATAATCCCCAAACGTTGAAAGCATTTGAAAGCTAACATATTCGTCAAGTTATCGCCGAGTTACCGTCTGAAATATCCGAAAAAGTCGAAAACTACTGCAAAGGGATCTACTGCTGCTACCAATCCAAAGGCGGTCGTTTAAATAACATTCTATTTTGTATATAACGGCAAGGTCTAAGCGTTCTATTTAACTTTACTTTTGAAAACGAAAAATCTATAACCTTATTTTATATTTGAGAAGAGAAACGTTTTGTTTTGCGCCCTTCTGAGCGCTACGTCTTGCGAAAGTCAAAATTTGAAACATTTGGTAAAGTAAGAGAAAACTTGCACAAAACATAACTAAATTCAATTTCTGTGTAATGATTCCTTCTCAGAATTTTTCTAATACTTTTGTTCTTTAGTCATTGATTAAAGACTAAATAAGGTTATTGGCAATGCCGGAGAGATTTTTAGAAATTTTTTAATTACATGCTCCATGTTGTTGAAGAATGTTGAATTTTCATATTTAATATATGAGAACTCTGAGAAATTTTGCAATTTTTTTAAACACGCCAATTCTTTAGGCAGAACTTACTGCCCGGCGCGTAAGAATTATCTCTTAATTAAATAACTCCAAACCAATCCCATATACAGTTCATTATCTCTCAACTAAATTCCATCACAACAACACTGCCAGAGATTCAACCTGGATTAATCTCTTAATCAAAAACGGTACAAGCTGTTTCAAGACGTCCATTTATCTGGCGATGGTGATCGACCGTAGCACGATGATCAGTAGAGGCAAGTTCGCATGATCGCAAATTCAATCCCTGATACAGCCTTCTATCACTATTTGTCCGACAAACACTTCGAATAGTCGAGTGATCTACAATTCTATTAAATGCTTTTCAAACTGCGGCTTTCCGAGTTGTCGCTTTGCTGTATATTCCAGTGGGTGAGACTGAAAAGAGATCGTCTGTACTGAGCTGAATGTGAGAAACTGCCTCATATCTCGTTCATAGGACGCAAAGGAATTTGTTTTTTTTTATCTGTCGATGAATTGGTACATCGACTACGATACTGTGGATGTGCAAACTTCAGCCAGGTCGAACTTATTGCGTCTGTTCATTCGTTTTTTCGTCCAATTAAGTTTATATCTGCAGCATTCCAAAAAAATTGATGATTTTCCAAGATTTATCAAAACCTAAACTAACTTCTTTGTCATACATATACAAACTTCGAACATCGTAACGCTTTCTTAACATTTTCTCATGACTAAAGCGAAGTCGCTGTTTTGGTCATAAATCAGTTCAACTGATTGAAATTTCTATGAATTTTCTCAATACTATGTATTGTACACATAGGAAGCTTTTTGAAAAAGAGAGGCACATGTGCTTCGTTACAGTCAAGGATTGAATACTTTTTCTCCCATATTTTCCCACGCCTTGTCTTCAAATGTCCTCATTTCGTCTCGTGTATGTGAGGTGGGAGAGATTACCGCATTTACATTTGTACGTTTAAGTTCAATGCAAGGGATTCTGCTTTAGGTAATTATTTCCTATTGCATATTGCATAAATTTGAAAACTTGAATTATCACCACTGTAAAGCACTCAAAGAGGTGATTGTACAGCAACCCATGTAGGTGGTTGGTAGGAAATACCACTAAAAAGTGAACTTTGTGGCATCCATATAAATGCACAAGATAGTTCTCATTACCACCGGAAGTAAGACAAATATAAAATTCGGATGAAACCTTAAATAACCAGGTGAAATTTTGTTGCATTTGTCAATATTGAGATATGACAACTGTACAAATACATTGTCTTGACCTGGAGATTTAAGTACATGAGCACATGTTGGCTGTAAATAAACAAAGAAAGGTTCAAACTTAGTACCACATGAACGCTTTGGCATAAAGTACTGGGGCATCTCACACAACCAAACATGTCTTTGGACAGGTTATTGACCAAAAAAGAATGCATTCTTTAAAATGTCATAAATTATCGTATGACTTGACATGTGTAATAATTCTTCCACACTTGAGTCAATAGAGGAACGATTAATTTATGAGTTATTGACCTCAGAAGAGAACACATTGGAGTATTTCTAACGATCGACTTCATGTCTGGTAAAATGTTGTCTAATGATTTTATTTGCAGATAAAAAAATTGCTATCAACGATATTATTGTTTTATATATTAAGTGCCAACAAAGCCAAACTGCATGTGTGCAAATTTAATTTTTTTTCGACGTATCGACGACGTTTTCATAACCTCGCCTGCGCCCTATGGCAGATTGTTCAAACAAGTCACTAAAAGTGAAAGGAGGCTTGCACACATGTATCTCCATAAGGCCAGACACCTGTTTTTGAACACTAAAAAATTTTGTTTTATGATCTTAAAATAGACATCAAAATCTTTAAATGTCCATTAAAATACAAATTTGTTCGCTACAAACCAATATTTATGCTCAATAAAATTGTTTCGTTATGTTTATTAATAAATAAATTTACGCTTATCAATTGCCAAATATAAGGAGACACAAATGTACATAACGTAATATCAAAATTGTGTTTGCACAGAAAACAATGCTAATTGCCAATAAAGAGTTATCCATTTTCAGTTTTAAAAGCAAAGTTAAAAAAAACACACATAAAGCTGTGATTTCGATGAAACTTTTATTTCATTATAATTCTTGGACCTTTCCCTTATGTACGAAATACAATGTCATTTGAATGACCACCTCTAGTTTGGGGCCAGCAGTGGAGCTTTTTGGGATTAGTTTTCAGAAAATACGGCCCAATGACACCTCCAGACCATAATGTGCACCAAAAAATCACTTTTTCTGGATGCAATGGCTTTTTCATAAACGCCTCTGGGTTCAACACTTTACATGCAGGTATTTAACAGCTTCCAGTCTTGCCAGAGCGGCGGTTATGAAACCACTAAATGGATAACCCTGTATTATAGTTTTGTGTATCATGAGAGATGCGAAGTGGCTTAACTGCCTTTAAAATATAAGTACTGGAAGTGTAAAGTATGAGTATAAATTGCAATCGCCAAATTTTTCATACTCGTATACAAATGAAGAACATTAATGTTCAAATAGTAAACAAATAAACGTACGAAAATACAATAATACTAGCTGACCCGGCAAACGTTGTTTTGCCTTCAAAATGTTAATGTGGTAAAAAAAATTAATTGCAAAAATCTCATCTCCAACGCCATCTATCACTTCAAATAAAACCTTTTAAACCTTCCGCAATACTCTACCAATAATTTAAGACCAAAATGAGCCAAATCGGTCCAACCGTTCTCGAGCTTTAGCGAGATTAACGCACAGCAATTGATTTATATATATATATACTAGCCGACCCGGCAAACGTTGCTTTGCCTTCAAATTTTATTTTTATTGGAAATGTTTCATTAGCAGGAGCACAAATAATTGCTTTTTAATTTGTGGTTTGTATAGGAGGTACCACTCCCCATTGTCCAATTTGCCCATATTTGCAGCAGCACTTAAGATATGTGCACCAAACCGAGGTACCAAATTTTGTTCATATACCGTAAACAGGAGCAGAAATATTGGATACTTAATTTATTTTTTGTATGGGAGGTACCACGCCCCATTGTCCAATCCCGCCCATGTTTGCAGTGGCACTTAAGATATGTACACCAAACCTACGCACCAAATTTTGTTCAAATACCGTAGGCAGGAGCAGAAATAATTGATTTTTAATTTTTTGCTTGTATGGGAGGTACCACGCCCCTTTGTCCAATTGGACCGAATTGTAAATCTAAGCCATCCCGGGCACCACCCAGACGCATATACAAAAATGTATGCAAAGCGGTCCAGCCGTTTAGGAGGAGTTCACTGACAACGCCCGTACAGTAGAATTATGTATATAAAGATTTAATTTATTATTTAATTATTTAATATGAATTGAATATGATTTATGTAGGGAATTAAAAAAAACTAATGGAAAATAATGATATATGTGTGTGATATATATATATAGCATATTTTTTACGGAAAACGTTGAAAAGCAGCTTTGGAAAGGTTTCTTTGACCCAGATTCGGAAGACCGCAGAAGAGGAAAATATTATTAAAAAAAAGTTTTTACATTTTCACACAAAGGAATGAATCATTTTATACGGCAAAAAAATAACATTTGGAAGGAAGCGTTTATAGTGAAATTCATTTTTTGAACAGAAGTGTTTCATGGTGTTTTAAGTTAATAGAACTTCATCGCTATCTAGTAAAAACTATAACTTTCGTAAACGTCTGCAAAGCTTCTTAAAACTTGGCGAGAACAATATTTTCCAAATTAGTATATTTGGCTCTGAAAATAGAAAACTGAATACATTACTATATTCACAATCCACTCAATTCTTCCTCCATAATTTTAAAGTACTGGGCTGCAGAATTATTTGACATATTTGATATAGTATTTCAAAAAATTCATTTTTGGCACCTCTCACGGTAATCAGATAATTCAGTGTATGAATTCATAGGTTCATATTTTTCATTCGAATTAGGTATAACTAAGCCAGGTTCAGGTGACTGATAAACATACATCTCTGTGTGAAAATTGGATGTTCTGTCACTTATGATACCTGAATAGCGCAACCAGAAGGTTGTAAGTTCTAATTTTTGCTGTTTTTGTCGAGAATTAACTTAGACCAATACTTTATTAGTAACCGATCGATTTATCATGTGCTTTCTGGCAGCCTGCGCACTTTTACAGAAGCCTAAATGGACGTTGGCTGAAAAGGTGAATAACTCAGTTCACCTGATTGAACTGTTTGTACTGATGGATAGAAAAAATACTTTTTTATAATTTTGAAACAAAAAAAAAAAAATTTTTGTATTTTGATTTGGAGAGGCGTTAGCTGATACGGATCAGTTTTTACTATAAAACTATAATTCAACGAACGTACTCGGTCAGCACTCTGCAAAAAATTTTGAATCATCATCAAGGTCGCCATCCTCCCATTTTCTACGCTTTTTGAGATTTTCTTAATTTCTCAACATTGATATGGGTTATTCATTTTTCAGCTTCAAGCGTAAAGTTAAATAAAATACACAAAACGTAATATATAAATTTGAAACGCCAGAAAACAGTGTTTATTGCCTATAATTGCTTATCCATTTTTCGGTTTTAGAAGTAAAGTTAAATAAAACATACATTAAGCTATAATTTCGATGAAACTTTTATTTCGTTGTAATGCTTGGACCTTGCCGTTCTGTACGAAATACCATGTCATTTAAATGGCGACCTCTGGATTGGTTGCAGCAGTCATTTTCGAAAAAATACGGCCCAATAACACCTCCACACCACAATGCGTACCAAACAGTCACATTTTCTAGGTTCTCCGAGCCCCATATGCAACAATTTTTGTTTGTTGACGTAACCACAGAGAGAGAAATGTGCCTCGTCGCTGAAGAAAATTTTGTTCGATTGGAAGCCCACGCTTGAACCACCACTTTTGAAGTAAGTTTTAATAATTTTTACCCGTTTTTTGGTTATCAAACGATCCATAATAGTTTGCACCTTTCACTAAGTAAACAACACTTCAAGTGACAGGTATTTAACAGCAGATAGCCTTGCCAGACCGGCGAATTTGAAACCACTAAATGGATAACCTGTTGGGTTATCTAAGTTTGCTTAATGCAGAACATCTTATGACTGATGAGTGTTAACACAAAGTTCTTGCTTAAAGCCAGTGAAAGAGTTTTTATTTTATTCTCCCCGACAAAAATTTCCCAGTAAGGTAATTTCAAGAAACTCCACAATCTATTTACCTCATGATCCTATGACTCTGCTACACATGAAGCATCATAATTACGAAACGAAACCAACAAAATTTGGATGATTTACAGCATTTCATTCGAACGATAACTGAGAAAATTTCGACTGCAATCCTGCGCTCAATAAAGAATGACGATGTTGCACATGCATCACCGACTGTAAAGGTTACAACAATTCAATTATTTTTGAATGCAATTAAAAACATGCGTTAATAATCATGTATTATTCTTCAAAATAAATGGAGAGAAATTAGTTTATATGAATTAAAAAAATTATTTGAATTTACCAGGGTAGTACCATTCGTTAACCACCCTGGTGGAACAGCCAAAGACAGTCGATAATAATAGACTATATCGTCAGAGTCGTATCTGTGTTAGAAGAAAAAAAATGTGACTGAAGTGTGATATATATTCAACACTCCTATTATATAAGTCAATTGAAAATTTCCCATCAAAGAATGGAAAGTGATGCTGAAAAGGTGATGCTAGTATGATTTACAGTCTTTAGAGATTCGAAAAAATATACTTTGCATTACAATGTGAGATAACATGAAAATAGAGCTGCCTCTTTACAGTAGAAGGTAATCCAGTAACGACCGGACTAAGGTCAGTACTTCCAGATATTGTGGACAGAAAATAATAGTGGATATGTATTGCGATGAAACATATATATTTGATTGAATGCAATACATATTTGCGGAAGTTTTTAATCTGGTGAAAACAGATCCTTTTTATTCACCTTGTTCAGGGCGGGCATATTTGTATGTAAACTAGTCCCCCGAAACTATTGCATAAGATCAGTATCAGTGTGATCAAATTTTTTACAAAATTTGTTGATATTAATTGTACCATTCGAAATATCAATTATTGTAATTCGATGAAATGCGTTACCTTACCTTTGCGACAAAACTCAAACCTTTGGAATTACATTTTTAGTGGAGTTTTTATCAAACTAGGGCATTTCGGGTAGCTTAATTCTCTACATCACAGGCTTTACAAGCGTCTTCATAGAACTGAACAAAACCTGTAATTCAAGAACTTGAACAAATGAACCTTGGCCATCATTACATAAGCGAGAGTTATATCAAACCATATGTCTAAGACATGCTATCAAAAAGTTGAACAAAATGTATGCCGGATTTAAACAAGTGTATTTGTTTTACACAGTGTGTATGTACAGATGACGAGAAAAGGTGTTTTGAAGAGCCAATATTCCAGAGTTTTTATTTATCCATTCCACGGCACATCGCCGAGGAAATTGAGAAACGATCGCTTGGATACTACCCTTGAGAAATTAGGAACGGCATGCGTACACTATCCACGAACACAATCAACCACACTTAGGAAATATGCTATTGGCATCTACACTTTACAAACTACCCATAGTAAAAGAGTTGCAGCCGTGGGTTGGTACCCACCATCTTGTGTTACTACGCGGTAGTTACCCATTTCTTATGCTTAACTATACACATCAGCTGTACACATCACTTACAGCTAGGAGGGTGGCCCCAAAACTGGCCGACCTGACGCATAAAAGGTGCCAGTAGTTTAAAAAAAGTGGCAACCTTATGAAACATGTATTTTAAACATATAAAAATATATTAAACATATATTGTTTATTTGAATGTAACGAAAAGTAAACGACCTTAGTGAATTTGTAAACATGGAAAAAATTGGTCATCGTCATGTCATTCGTCATTCAGTATTTTCATTTCAAAGGTCTCACTCAGTTCAATCAATATTAAAGCCGATCTAGATTCTACTCTGGGGGAGTCTGCTCCTTCCTTTGCGACTGTAAAATATTGGGCAGCAGAGTTTAAACAAGGCCGTATGAGCTGCCAAGACGAACACCGTAGTGGTCGACCAATTGAGGTGTCTAGGCCAGACGCGGTTAAGAAAATCCACAAAAGGGTATTGAATGATCGTCTGAATGGGCTGAAGGAGCGTGAGCTAGCTGAAATGACAGGTATTTCATAAAGCGATGTACATCGTATATTGGCCGAAGATATGAAGAAGAGAAAGCCGTGTGCAAAATGGGTGCTGCGCTTGCTTGCAATAAAGCAAAAACAGCGTAGTGAAGATGTTTGAGGTGAGTGTTTTGGCGATGTTTCACCGCAATAAATCCGAATTTCTGCGTCGATTTATAATCATGGATGATACATGTGTTCATCTCTCGGACAAAGGAACCGAAGAAGGCGAAGAAGGCGGTTCCATCAGCAGCCTAGGCCCAGGCGTCTGTTTTTTGAGATGCGCATGGAATTATTTTTATTGATTATCTTTAGAAAGAAAACATCGAGTATTATGCTGTTTTGAAGCGTTTAGGCGATGAATGAATAAATTATAGAAAAAAGGCCGCATTTGCGAAAAAGAAAGTGTTGTTTTATCAAAACAATGCTCCAGTTCACACATCCACTATTGCAATGACCAAAATTAATTACTTAAAGTTTAAATTGCTTCATCACGCACCTTATTCGCCAGATTTAGCTCCCTCGGATTATTTTCTACTTCCACAGTTTAAAAAAATGACTCAGTGGTAAAAGATTTGCAAACAATGAAGAGGTGGAGTCTGCGGTTGATGTCTATTTTAAGGATTTTGACAGTTCTTACCATAGACGGGGTACAGAAGCTATTGAATATTGCTGGGAAAACTATATCGAGCTAAAAGGAGATTATGTTGAAAAGTACAGAAAATTTGTCCCAACGTTTTTGTTTCTTCTTTGTTATGTCGGCTAGTTTTGGGACCACATTCGTGTGAGTTACCCATGTGTAACTCGTGGATACTTCATGAGTAATACAGGGTGGTGCAATAGAATGTGCATATTTAAAAAATAGATTAATAAATAAATACAAAAGGTATGGTTAAAATAAATCTAAGGCGTTGTAGAGTAATAAATGGAGTTTATTTTTTAAAATTAACATCATCTAAATGGAGACCCTCTCTACGACGGCACTCCTCTAACCGCAAACGAAAATTATTAAAAACTTTCTTCAGTAATACTGGTGTAATGGCTGCCATTTCACCACGGATATTCTCCATGAGCTGACCGATGTTTCTTGGATTATTACTGTAGACTTTGTGTTTGAGGTATCCCCACAAAAAACAAAAGTCAAGAGGCGTCAAGTCTGGACTACGTGGGGGCCATGGGATATCACCTCTTTTCGAAATCAGTCTGCCAGGGAACATCTGCTTCACCACCGCCATGGAGTCATTTGATGTGTGACAGGTAGCTCCATCTTGTTGGAACCAAGTTCTGGAATTCACTATTCTTGAACTTCCAATTTCTGGAGCCAAAAATCCGTCCAACATCTCAAAGTAGCAAAAAGGATCAATTATTCCTCTGCCAGAAACTGCTGCACATACTGTCACTTTAGGACTATGCAAAGGTTTCTGGTGTTTGATTTTTGGGATTTTCACTGTTCCAGTAACGACAATTTTGACGGTTTACGAACACATTCATAAGGAAATGAGCCTCATCAGAGAAAAGGATATTGTCAAAATTGGAAAATTGATTAAGCATTTCATTAGCAAATGCGAGCCTTGCTATGAAGTCAAACTCTTTCAATTCTTGTGTTAGTTGCAGCTTATATGGATGCAGTTTAAGATCCAATGTTAAAATTCGTTGCAAACTTCGTCGCGATAATTGTAAGACAGACGACCTCTTGCGAGTCGACATTAGTGGATTTCCTCGTACTGTCTCCATAACTCTCTCAACATTGTCTTCGGTCCTAGATGTTCTTGGGCGACCATTTGCTTGTGGTTTAAATGTTGAACCGGTCTCTTCAAAACGCTTTACCCATATTTTAATTAAATTACCACTCGGAGCTTCACTAATTCGCCGTAGTCCATATTCAACACAATATAGTCGCCTAGTAGCAATATATGAACGAGAGTTCTCGTAAAATGCGCGCACGCAAAATGCGCGACGCTTTCCGTCGAAGTGATTCATAGCGACTAAAACTCCATGAGCCCGCCAACCCAACGATGTAGGCCACCCCCCGCCCGCGCCTTTTCTACCCCGGAAAGAAAAAAAAAGATGCAATATGCACGTTCTATTGCTTCACTCTGTACATGCCCAGTTTTTTGTTTCAGAGTATGAAAAAATTAAAAAATCGCTATATCTTAAAAACGGAATATCCAATGGTAAAAGTAATGGTTTTCTAAGAATTTCTCACTGGGTCCGGTAAAATGCCTTAGTATAGTGCAAATGAAAAAAAAAAATATTCAAAACACTACCTTCCAAAAAACTTGGTAAAATAAAAATGCCTGTAACTCGGAAACAGAGCGTCTAATAGTGTAAATAATACGAGTTTTAGATCTCTGGCGGTGTATGCCTTCCTCATAACAGGAAAACATTTTCAAAAAATAGTTAAAATAAATGTTAGTGAAACTTCTTGAGAATGACATCATTTTACAAATTCCTAAGGGGACGATCAGAGCGTGCAAAAATTTGTCAATTAGGAAAGTAGCTATAATACAAATAAGACTATAGCAACAAATCGCTAAAATATAAAAATATCTGTAATTCTAATAGGGAGGATTCTGCATTTCCCAGTTGCAGGCATTTTTATATTTTAGCATTTTTGAAGGTGATTTGCTTCACAATTTTGTAATTAATTTTGGTTAATTTTGTTGATAAACTTCTATCATTAAGCAACACCAATATATGAAGTTCAGTGAGTCTAAACATAAAAATACACGTGGGGAATTCCCTCCTCCCATATTCATGGCAAATAGTGAAATATTCTACAGGTAATGGGAAAAGATATCCAAAAAGTAACAATGCAAAACTTTGCAATCCCTCAGCCCATTCAAATATGAGTCACACAATTGTTTTTGCTAATATCGTGAAACGTGAGTTCAAATTTTAGTTGCAACCAGCTGATCAAGAGATAAATAAAAACCCACCAGATATGAATGGTGCTATGAAATGAGATAAAGGAAAGCAAACATCATGCACGACGAAAATCAATTGAATATAATGATAATCGAAAGGCGCTACTTATGTATTTATCAGCCATTATAAGATGATTACGATATTTCCAAAAGAAGAAGTCAAGACAAGGTTTGTAATTCCAACATTCCAACATATGATCAAATTAATGATCAACACAATGATGTTGATGATTTTGCCGATAGTGATGATTGTGTTAATTTTAAACAATAGAGAATTGTTGATGCTGTTGCTTTTTATACGCTTGTTGTTACATGTGAGCGATAGCTTTTTATCCATGTGGTCATGGCTTTACTACTATGGGCGGTGTGTTTGTTTCCTGTGTCCAAAACATAGCCGCTTCAATTCAATAAGGTTGCGCTTGCGGTCTTTGGGGCACGGTAACCATGTGGCCATGTGCACTGTAAATCCATTCACCGGCAATGGACGTGATTAATTTTATTTCATAGTTGGCTTCGCTTTGCTTATTCTGTCTCTCTCTCTCTCTCTCGCTCTTTCTCGCTTTTTGGATAAATTCGTGCCTGGTAACAAATTTCTGGTTTTGACTTTTTTGGTCACCAAACTGAAAAATTTGTTTTCTACGATTTTTGTTTCTGCGCAGAAACACATAACAACAATTGCTACTTTATTCAACAAATGCAAGTGTGGTCAGGAACAGAAGACCAAGAGTTTGCTTAATTTTAATTTGGATGTGGGCTTGTTTATTTTCATTGATGTCTTTTACACAGTGCTTTGAATAAACGAATGACGTATCAATTTATATGCTCGAAAAGGCCATGAATAGAATGAAATGGAATAAGATTTAACGCGATCATAATAGCTAAGTCAGGCAAAATATTATACAGGGCTACTAAGTTTGTTATATAATTTTTTTTTTTTCGTTATAATTTTGGAAACATAACGCAAAGAAATTTGAAGACCCGCTGTACTACATTCGATATTTATTATAAGCCATCGTCATTTTCAAGTTAAATAAGAATGTTTTTAAAATAAATTGCGAATTTCAAAAGTACCTTCAGTTCTTCTTTTGGTTGTAGTAAAAGCTGTAGTAAAAATAAATCCATTATATTTCCTATAGACATCTTTTAGTAATCTGTATCTCGCGTTGCGTGAGTGAGATTGGGACATGTTGGATAGATGGCCGTAGGAAGATAATATTTCGTATTCAAAAAACTAATCAGACAGTTTCTGATGGCTCCACTAAATATTATTTGAACGCGCGTCAAATATTAACACCAACAAAGAACAAATTGGCCATATTTTGCAGCATTTCATCAATAAAAGTGAAAACTTCAGCTAGACGGCTGAAAATATGTGAAAACAGTGCTTATAGCTGCAACAACAAATCAAGCGCTATTTTGGTTTCGTCGATCCCATCCCGCTAATTTTGCTGTCAAAGTTGCACCAAGCTATAGAATGTCATTTGTCGAAAATATCGATAAAATCGTCAAGTCTGGCCAGCATGTAACACAGTGCTTACACTGTCCAGGAGCTTAAGGGGCCCGGTGGTCTAGAATTTTCAGAAAAATCGAGCTTTTTTCATATTTCGAAAGTATAAGCTTTAAAGAATATACAGTCAAATTTTTGGAAGGATGTTCCCAGTATTTTCGATTCTACAGCCGTTTTAGCAGGTAGAGTCAGATTCGTCACGCGGCGGCATCAATGGTCGCATTGTTCGTTGCGCGGCAGCTATTCTGGCCCTTCTCTGAAATGTGATCTTTTGTGAGGGTGTCCCAACAAGAACGCAAGATTTAAATTTTAAATAAAACACAGATATTAAAAAAAAAAAAAATCGTGAAACTTTATTATATCGTGAAGTAGACAGAATGGGGTTATGTATGGAACAACACATTTGGCAGATGGCCGCCGCAGCTTTGCTGGCACACATGCGATCTTTTAATGAAATTTTCAATGAATGCTGCGATATTTCATTAATGCAACGTCCAATTTCCTCTTTTAAGACTTGAGTCGCCGTCGGCTTATTCGCGTAAATCACCGACTTCAAAAAACCTCAAAGAAAAAAGTCTAATGGTGTTAAATCGCACGATCTAGGCGGACAATTCTGGTCTCCAAAACGCGAAATAACACGACCGGGAAATGACTGATGCGGCAATTGAATTGTTTCTCTGGCTGTATGACATGTTGCGCCGTCTTGTTGAAACCACATGCCCTCCACACTCATTTCTTCAATTCTAGGCACAAAAAAACTGGTTATCATTTCACGATACCGCTACATGCCTTTTGCGAACTGTAGCCGCAAAACTTTCACCATTTTGGTAAAACAATTTCACAATGAGAATGCGTTGTTCATTCGCGTAGCGCTCCATTTTTATTAACATCGTACCTTCTGCTATGAAACAATAACAATTGTTCAAATGTCAAACAATGACGCTTCGAATGGCGTCAAATTCAAATCTTTTTTCTTTTTGTTGGGACACCCTTTATATATAAGATTGTTTCTAGTGAATGTCAATCCCACTTTCAGTTATTGTATCATTGAATTCAGTGCGATATTCTTGACATTGCAACAACTGCAACTGAATTGCAAAGATTGTGATGGTGCAGTGACAGTGAAATATCCACTCTCAAAACTTTGAACTCAATTGTCTCAAATCTACTTTTTTCAACCTGGCGTTGTCAAAAAAAAAAAAAAAAACTACTCAACAGAATCGTCTGAGATTTTAATATGTTGTTCACAACATCAAAGACGATCGCCCGTACTAGAATCATATTATTATTTCAATTATTTCGTATTATTTTGATTAAAAACCTGAAAAAATACCCGAATTTTTGACTGTCAAATCCAAAACCGCGCCATTTTGCCAACTTTTTTTGTTATTCTAATACGGGACATAGCTATAGTCGTATTGATTAATAATTTTTTTTTGGTTTTTGTGTTGCAGATAAATAGATGAGCCTAAATGGACAACGCCGTGGAGGTCCAATTTTTCGGGAGGGTCAATTTCAACGCCATTTTTTAAATAATTAAAATTAAATTAAAATTAAAATTAAAATTAAAAAAAAAGTCCATTTTTTTATGTAAGAGAAGTTAAATAAACTACATAAAAAAATTTAAATATCGTTTTTAATTTTTTTTTTTTATTGTGAAAAAAATTCCTGAAAATACCCTGAATTTTCGAGCTCTAGACCACTGGAACCCCTTAACACAAAAAACCGATTGAAATTACTTGATTGAAGCTGAATGGAAAAATAAGCTTGGTGTACGGTTGGCACACGAGTTAACGCAAATACAGAAACAACATGAGTCGAGTTTGGATAACGACGTTGAATCGCGACAAAATCGGGCCATTTCTGAAGCAGTTGGCACTTACAATAAGATCAAATGAAAATCCGGTGAAAACGGCGGCCCAGCCAGGATTAACGTAGGAAGAATTTACAAGGTATTTGGTGGATAGGCAGGGCATCGTCTATTATCAGCAGCTTCTGAAACTTTTAATTTGTTTCGAACCTGTACGGTCAACAATTGGATCATATGAATGAAGGAATCGTCCGCAGGCTGCCAGCTTTGCCTAATATAAAACAAATTGTGTAGATAGTGGTTAGCCAAATACTTCGGGAGCTTGTTTGGGAAGTTTTTATGGATCCACCTTATAGTCCGGAGGTGGCATCAATGGATAACCATTTGTTTCTGTCTGTGGTGAATAAAAACCGACTGCCCCAATTTTTTCCAATGAGAATGAAAGTGAGCTGCAGCACCAAGCCCCACCGATTTATCGAAATTTAATATTAGGTGCGCTACTAAATTCCCAATTTTTGCCGATAGATGGCACAAGGTGTAAGTGCTAGACGACTCTGCTAAAACCTAAACGTCATGAACCAAGCTTAGGCATATGATAAACATATCGTATCGAGACTATAGTGATTTTCTTTCTTTCATGCTCTTTTGGTTGTGTGAATATGTATGATTTTGTGCCAAATATTGATTTTCTTCTTTCAATCGAAGAAAATGGCTGCTGAAGCTCATCAAGAACTTCAAAACGTTTACGGAGATGCTGTTTTAAGTGAAACAACGTGTTAAGATTGGTTTCGTCGCTTTCAAGACGGTGATTTTGATGTTAACGACCGTTGACGACATTGCCTGATGGGGATCCGTGTCAAATGCAGGCAGAACTTGCTTCAGTATTAGAAACTATCCTCCAAGCCATTTCCATGCGATTGCACGCATTGGGAATGATTCAAAAGCAACGAACTTAGGTTCCTTATGAGTTGAAACCAAGGGAGGTTGAGCTTCGTTTTTTCGCCTGTGAACAGCTACTTCAGCAACAAAAAATAAGAAGTTTCTTCATAGTATTGTAACAGGTGATAACAAATGGGTTCATTACAGCAATCCAAAGAAAAAAGTCATAGGGACTGCTTGGTCAGGCTTCTACTTTGTCGCCTCAGCCGAATATTCACGCTGCAAAGGTTATGGTCTGTATTTGTTGGGACCAGGTTGGTGTTATTTATTACGAGCTGTTGAAACCATCACTGGGGATCAGTACAGACTTCAATTAATGCGATTGAGCTGATCTCTGCGAAAAACGCCCGCAATATACGGCACGAAAAAGTGATTCTTCAGCATGACAACGTTCGGCCTCACGTGGCCAAGCTCGTTAAAACCTACCTGGAAATGCAAAAATGGGAAGTCTTACCCCATCCGCCATTATCTTCAGATATTGCTCCGCCCGATAGTCACTGGTTCCTTTTGATAGCACATGGTCTGGCTGACCAGCAGTTCCACTCATATGACAACATCAAGGAATGGCTAGGTTCATGGATAACTTCAAAAGATGAACAGTGTTACCGTAACGGAATTCGAGCTTTGCCAGAAAGATGGGAAAAAGTAGTAGCTGGCGATGGGAAATATTTTTAATGAATCATTTGTAGACATGTTTTCATAACAAAGTTTCATTTTTATAAAAAAACAGCGAGAATTTAGTTGCGAACCTAATGCTACCGCTAAAAACACTAGTTCTTAGACTACACTTTCTTGAACTGTGCTTGATTGTGTTAGATTGTAATACTTGGTTAAATGCCCAAATTTTGGATGGATAACCCCGTCATTTTTGATACCTGTCATATAAGTTACCTAATTTAACTTCTATTGTACTAAATTTTGTATAGAATAATAAATATTGGGCGTTTACTTTTTCCTAAATTCAGTTCTGCGAATGAAAATGATCTGCATTGCCCGTTTCTTTATGGTGCATCTCTTACTAGATAACCCATTGTCAAAAATCAACTATTTCTCAACGAACAATTGTAAGCGATCAATAAATTATAATATTTAGAAGTTATAAGAATTAAGTTTATCAAGTTATAAATTGCCTTCTTTATCATGCTTTAATTAATTCTCAACCGTTGAGGTTCAGAACCTATCGATTCAAAACGCCCCTTCTGACACTTTTGCACTTTGGACCATTGTAAAAGGATGTTGGGAAAATAAGTTCCCTCGATTGAAATTTCTGTACCGTTTTTATTTTAAATTCATATTTTCTTTGCTAAACATTACAAGTGTCCATTGCAAAATATGTTCAATCCAAACTACTGTCTGTGGCTTTATATTATAGTTGGTTGATTCGCTTTGGTTAGATTTTTCATTTTTTAGTTGAACATATGCTCACGACTGTTTCAGGTGAAAGGCAAAGCAACCTAAACTTCCCAAATTGCCACCTCGAACGCTGTAAATATCTAAACTATGGAAAACATGAAGACATCAAGTCAAATTATACGTCATTCCCAGCGATTGTATTTACAATGTGTACGTACGAAGAGATCTATTAAAGAAGAGAGAAGTCATTAAATTATGAAATAGAGGAAACAAAATCGATCAAAAAATTCAGTGAACAAAAACTGATGCACAGCCTGTTCGAAGTTAATGTAGGTGTTTGCATAATATGCAGATCATAATGACAAAGGTTTCGAAATTGTGGAAAATTGTGTAACAAAGCCTATAAAGTTATTGTACAATAAGGCAACTTGATTGAAGGGAAGGAGAAAAAGATTAAGAAACAAAATGCAAGTATCAGGCGACATCCGTTAGACGAACAATTTCAGTACGTTTTCAGGAGAATTCATATTTTCAACCTGTGAAGATGAAATAATTTGTCACTTATTTACCGCCAGCAGCTCAATTGTATTTAATATATTCCATTCGATTTGATGTACCTTACAAAGTTAATTAAGCTATGTCCGAAACATAGCTGAGCGAAGTGCTTGGACGTTATCCATTGAATTTAATAGCGCTTATCTGCCTTACGAGTTTTGCTCTAAGGTGAGCCTATCACCGATATCCAATTTACAGTGGAATTGATTTTAATATAGCGGTTGATGGAAAAATATGAAAAGGTGGTAAAATGTTTAGTTTTATGCAAAAAAATATATATAAATATTAACAAATATAAAATATCCTGTTTTAGCTAAAGCTTCAAAATGATGAAATATGCTTCTCCCAAAACAACGCTTTAAAAGTACAATCTGATACAATTTATAGTATTTCAGTAAGAAGGTTCACTTAGGCCACTTCATTCAACCGATTCTCCGCTATTATATGGAGGTCTAAAATGTAGTCTACAAACTGGGTAGACTGTGATCACCCATCTTACCATAGTCTGATTTTGTTGGGCTAAGTATTGGCATTAAATATTGTTTACGAAATCCAACTTCCGCAGCTTCAAAGTTTGAAATATTGCAAAAGCCCTTCGGCGATCAGGGTTTATCTAAAAACAGGTTTACAAGTGGCATAAACAATCCAAAAGAGTCCTGGAAAGAGTTGAAGACAAAGTGCGCCACCAGACGACCATCAATATCTACCGCCAAATTTCACGTTAAGTAAATGTAAGATTTGGTTCTCAAAACAAACGATTAAGTATTAGAAACCATGCCGGTGATATTAGTATTTAAAGCGGATCAGTAGTCTGCATTTTTAATGATAGTTTGGCCTCAGATGCTCCAGTTTTCATTTGGTATAAAAAATAACCAATTTTTTTAAACACTCTGTTGAATTAAAATTAATAAAGAGATGATTTATGAAGGCTACCATTATTATGGGAAACGGGATTTGAATCTATAGTTATGGCCCGGAAAAAACTGATCAAATGGGTGAATATCGTTGCAGAGGTAAAGTAAGACCAACAAAATAGCGCCAAGGTCGCCCAAAAATCAAGGTCATGCTAAGATTTTTTTTTCGTTTATGGTGATATCATAAACTATGGGTTTCTCCCATCGCCCCGGGTATTAAGAGCGACATAAAGCCCCAATTTTTATGTATAAAAATTTTGTATTTTTGACTGGGTTTTATAACTAATATGATTCAAAAATATTTCACCGATATATGTGTGTGTGTGTAAAGATGAAATGTGGAGACAAATCTCTCCAAAGATAAATAAATTTCAATTGATGTATTGAATTCGTATAAAACTAAGATATTCTCAGTCATATTACAGTATATAATTTCTATCTATGTATACCTCCCTAAATGAGAAATCAATCAATCAATTGTGGTAGTTTAACGTGGGTCTCGCTTTGAAAGCCTTACTCACGGTGTGCCATCACACATGGGACTATTTCTATTTGCATTTGTCACTGTCAGCGCCTCTCTTGGGAACCTAGACTAAGGAAGGATTAGTCTAAACACCTTTGAGATAAGAAGCATATCCCCTTGGAAAATTTCTTCAGGGTTTGCTTGCTCCCTCAGCCAAAGTACTTTTGAAGTCACTGGTATAAAGTGAACTTACCCCCGGTTAGGAGTGAGGCCTCTCCACCTACACGCCTTAACCTAATCGACGAAGAACAGTTCTTTCCTCCCACAAGGGGTCCTATTCAACGATCAGGCAAGAGTAAACAGTTCTTGGGGCCCCTGATCCCCCGTGCTACCAGAAAATAAAAACCTCTGGTTATAGTTTTGCAGACAAAAAAAACTGCTCCAGTTTCACTACATCATACCTGGAAATGGAACTGGTCGTCTATCGTATACGCTTGAACTAAAATCAGGCATGCACCTGCAACAGGTGGTAGCTATACGCTCTTGTACTATGCGAGTACATACGATATAGGAAAGGGGGATGCTACTACAACACACATTCACATGCGCTGTACATTGTACAATATATGTACGTGGCAGTGTGTCTCCGCAGCAGAATTCCAAATGAAAACTAACTACCTTAACGCTCTCTCCTACCCCGACGCATTCCAAACAGCGTGCCTACAAAGTGACGTGCTTCGGCCAGCCTGTTTTCTGAAGATAACATGTGCGTCACCTCCCAATTGTCTCCAACTCTCACAATCCCTAAAGAATCCAAGTCCCTAATATCATCATACAGAAGACAGTCGCATAAAACATGCTTCCAATCCTCTGACTAGTGCCCACATTCACAAAAACTAATTTCGGCCAGGTCTCTTTTGAACAGAAACTCGTTCAAAGAACCATGCCCCGTCAATATGAAACCCAGACTCAATTTAAAACCACCATCCCATCGACGAAGCAAACGTCCCGCACGAAAGCGTATGTTGCTCTACCCTTGTGTGACTGATCCCATCTGGATTGTCATCTGGTTGTTACACACTTCCCCAAAACTGCCCTAAGTTCCGCCCTACTCCCTAAATGAGACATATAAATTATAAAAATTGTGATGACCTTAAAAATTTTAAAAACTTAATGCCTTTACAGGAGCGTTAGGCATGGCGCACTTTTCCAAGCTAAACTTTCAACAAGATGGCTTCCAGTATAAAAGGACCTGATTTACGGGCGGATCTTTTTATTTTTGCACCACCATAATGCGCCGTCTCACTGTGTGTTGGCTCTTCGCAGTTTTTTTTTCGCAAAAAATGCAATTAATATCGCTACACAAATTCCTTTTTCACTGTGTGACTACTGGATGTTTCCCAAATTCAAAAAAAAAAAAAAACGCTACATGGACGTTATGCTTCAACGTCCATGCTTTGAGGATTGGGGGGAAAAATGTTAGTATGGGGAATATTCGGATAGAATTTTCAGAAAAAATCGATTTTTTTGATATTTCGAGGACCTGACCGTATATCAGAGATAAATATTCATAGAAATAAGAACCAGGACGCATGTAAAAAATGACGTATAAACATTTCCAAATTTGCAACAGCAAGCGCACGAGCGATATTAAATGACCCAAGCCCCCATATATTCCACAAATCAACATCATCATCGATCGTAAATGCATTATAACACATCCAAGATCTATTAGTTCAAACTATCACCGCGCCGGCAAACGGCGCTCAAGTGGCCCCGCTAATAGTATTGTTGGCAACTCTTCATATCAGCAAGTTGGCAACGTTTCAAAAACAAAATTAAGCCACATACACTCAACTGCATTCACTGACCATAGAGCACCCCAGACTCACACAATCTGCGAAAAATATAGTGAAAATATCCACAAGAAGATCGTGCTGTGTCCAAGGACAGAAAACATCAAACAAACCACAAAAAAAAAGAAATATATACTGTCAAATTTTTGGAAGGATATCCCAGTATTTTCGATTCTACAGCCGGTTTAGCAGGTAGAGTCAGATTCGTCACACGGCGGCATCAGTGGTCGCATTGTTCGTCGCGCGGCAGCTGTTCCGACCCTTCTCGGAAATGTGACCTTTTGTATATATAAGATTATTTCTAGTAAATGTCAATCCTACTTTCAATTATTGTATTCAGTGTATTGAATTCAGTGCGATATTCTTGACATTGCAACAACTATTGAAGTGCAAAGATTGTGCGACAGTGAAATATCAAACTACTTTTTTCGGCCTGGTGTTGTAAAAAAAAAGCTATTCAACCGAATCATATTGTACTAGAATCATATTATTATTTCAATTATTCCGTATTTTTTTGATAAAAAAAAAACTGAAAAAACCCGATTTTTTAGAGTGTCAAATTCAACACCGAGCCATTTTGTCAATTTTTTTTTATTCTAGTACGGGACATAGCTACAGTCATACTGATTAATAATTTTTTAGTTTTTGAATGTCAGATAAATATAAGAGCCAAAATGAACAACACCGAGCAGGTCTAATTTTTCGGGTGGTCAACTTTAGCGCCATTTTTAAAATTATTAATATTAATTTTTTTTTTATTTTTGTATGTAAAAGAAGTTAAATAAATAGCCTAAAAATTTAAATATCGTTTTTAATTTTTTTTATTGTTTTATTTTCGAGCTCTACACCACCGGAACCCCTTAAGGTGGCAATGATGTTCGATAAATCACAAACAGCTAAGAGCGCCGAAGATGGTATTTTAAAGAATACCGCAATAGCTATCCGTCCAACCAGCTGTGTCACGTTTCGCACGTTTTTGAATTATATTTGTATTTATTAGCAATAATAAAAAATTGCTAATATAATAACGATCTTTAACCGAAATAAGAACACAATGAAATTAGCTAATTCCAACTTTGTGCTTAAAGACTTTAAAAATTTAAAAATTTACTGTCTGCCTAACAAAAAATTCTATTTGCCAAACTGCGTTTCGAACTACATATGTGGCCTGATTTGTGTTAAATATTTCTCTTTCAATTTCACATATGGGCAAAGCACAATCGGCCTATCGTTGAACTTAAAAGCGATAATACGAATTATTATTATAATTATATACTATCAGCAAATACCAAACAATCCAAAAATAAAGCAGACAGGCAGCCTTAATTTGGCAAAACCAGAAACCGCCAAAAGTATTTGCGTTTTTCACATTTAATCTCTAGCAAATTGTAAAATATCGTATGCAGTAGTACAGCAGGCAGATAATTACGACCGGATACATGAGGTTATCATTCCGATTCGCTGGCAATTAAAAATGCAGAGGCATAAAGATGTTCTCACATTCAACCGCATGCTTGTTTGTTTGCATTGTCATATGAAAAGTAGGCCGGTTTTCATTTAAATTTTCAGATTGAACTGCTAAAACACATCTCGGTGCTATCGTTATCATCACCATAGCCGTTGCCATTATCATAATCAACAACAGCGAAACCAGCAGCAGATATTGGCGCATAATTAGCTATTTTGGTATTTGAATATTTATTAAAATGTCTCTTCTGTTTTGGTCATATTCTGCTATTTTACTATTTGTTGTACGCATTTTGTATTAAATAGAAGACTGCAAAGGCTGTCAATGTTTGTGGGTTGGTGTGTTTTGTTTGTATTTAGGTATAATTTGGGCAAATTTAAATATTTATGTTTGTTGTTTTGTTTTCAATCTGATTTGCATTTTACATATTTCACACATAATTAAGGCGAATTCGTTTATAGCGTGTGATTTTGATTAATTTTTCAGCTAGTTTGTGATTGTTGTGGTCGAAGCGCTATTCTATTTTAAATTAATACAATCAAATAGGATTGCATTGCAGGTGACATTTCCATAATTAATGCATTGCATTATCAAGAAGCGTCCATACACGGTTCACCGACCGCAGATGCTTTCAGAACTTATTGTTAGAGGGATCGGAAATGGCAATGAAAAAGTGTAAACCGTGCATCGACGAAAATGAACATTTTCGTTTTACCACAAATTTGTTGCGTTCTGTCTACCTACCTATGCTGAACATATGTTGTATTTCAATTGCGTAGATTCGATTTGGTTCGCGTTCTAAAACGACCAACATAGGATATGAACATACACTTTTTGTCATTTCATTTATAATAACTAGAAATTCAAGCGAGATAGAGGTCATAATGCTCTCGCAAAGGAGCAGAGATTTGGCACAAACATATCTCATTTTTATAGGCTATATAAATCTAACGATTTATTCGGCAATTAAAATCGTTGTACGGTGATATTGAACATATACTGCTGAGCAGACTTCTAAGCCGACCATGAAAAACCGGGTACTCGCAGCTAGCGACCTATTATATGATCAGATGGACGTATCCAGTACAATATTCTGAAATTGGCTGGAAATTGCGGCGAATTTATCAGCTGAGAGCGTCTTCAGATAAAGATGACTGTACGAAAAACGGCGACTTTTTACTTGCTCACACTATGAAAATGTATCTCCATGTATCTCCATCGACATTTTTCACATAGAAATGTATGTCCATCGACACGTTTCATATAGAAAAGTGTCTTCATAGGCAATAACCGTGTCTTCACACCTAGAGTTCTCATAGCCACTTTCCATCTAGAAAAGTGTCTTCATAGACACTAGAAAAAGTGTCTTCATGGACACTTTTCATCTATAAAAGTGATTTTATAAAAACTTTTCACTTCATAGACACTTTTTGCCTAGAAAAATTTCTTCATGGACACTTTAAAAGCGTCTTTATAGACACTTTTCTTCCAAAAATAGTGTCTTTATAGACACTCTTCATCTAAAAAAATGCCTCTATCCACACTTATCATCTGAAAAAGTGTCTCTATCGACATTTCCATCTAAAAAAGTGTCTCAATTGACACTTTTAATCTAAAAAAGTGTTTCTTTCGACACGTTTTATCTAAGAAGTGTCTCCATCGACATTTTCCATATGAAGACACTTTTCTACAGGGTGATTTTTAAGATTTAAGTTTTTCAGGTTGACACCGCTGGTTGCTAATGGCGTCCAAACGTCATCTGTCAAAGTGAAAAGTGTACAGTATACTCTACCATTTCATCATGGAAAGACAAACAAACCAGCAACGATTGCAAATCGTTGAAATTTATTATCAAAATTCGTGCTCTGTGACAAATGTGCATTGTTTGATACGACCATTTTATGGCCGTCATAATCGACCTGCTGAATCAACAATTCGTGCTGTTGTCTCAAAATTTCGCACCAAATTTACTTTGTTGAATATAAAACCATCGACTCGCATGCGTAAAGTACGCGTTATTCGTGGAATACAGGTCGAAATGCTCGAAAAAGTGACGAAAAATTGGACCTTAGGAATAGACATTTTGAGACGGAGCCGCAGACAACATTTACATGAAACTATCTTTAAAAGACCAATTTATCGATTCCAAAAAAAAAATTTTAACATATGATGCAAATTTGAGTGTTTTATTCGATTTTTAAAAAAACTGCAATTAAAAAATCACCCTATATATAAAATGTACCTATGAAGACACCTTTCCTATGTCTATAAAGAGTCTTTCCTTGAAGAGAGAAGCGTCTATGAAGACACTGAATACTTTGAATACATTGTTTTGTACTGCTCAATAAAACTTTTAGAAAAACTGAGCATGTGTAACCACGGCCATTCTAATGTCTCCAATGCAAATGATCGATTTAATCCATATACTCGTATTCTTAGCTTCTTAGTTTAACTTCATTATTTGGGCGGCGATCAACTCGAAGTATATGAAGAACATTTCGAATAGTGGAGTAATCGAAAAGTCTGGTAAATGCTCCTAAAACTGCTACTTGGAAGCGTCGTTAAAATGTAGGTCTCGTTAAGTCGAAAAATAGAATACGAGCGATTGAATGTGAAAAGCTCTCTCATATCTCATTTAAGGGATTCCAGAGAATTTGTTTTGTTTTTATGTTTTGATTTAAACCACATAACAAGTTTGGCATGTTTAGTGCATATTTGCATTTTGGTATAAACAGAATCTTTCTAATATAATAATGGGTTACCTCAGTTTATGTGTTGATTAAGCATGGGGGTATATGAACTGTTCAAGTTTGATTTTATCACTTCGGGATTCGAATATATTTATACATTGTTTTGGTTTTCACATAGCCTCCATTAAAATGGATCATCCAAGTTTGATTTGCCGCTTCCACAAGAGTTTTCACCTGAATTGAGTCAAAAACTACGAACAGTCCGAATGTGCTTCAGCAGTTTCAAGAAGCACAGCTGTCATTGGAGTTTAATGATAGTTGGGTCAAGAAATATCAACACAATACTTCAAAGCAGCGCCCGTGTGCTTGCCCAACATTGCGCTTGACCTTTTGCCTAATTATTCATCTGTGTCATACACAGATTATTTTCAGAAAAATTCATTACTCGTACCTCACTTTTTTTTTTTTGTAATGCTGTATCAGACACCAATTGCAATTTAATTCATTAATTAATAACATCGATACTGGTCAAACATCAAAATAATCCTATTCATTAAAAATGAACAATATTTAAACTAAATCATTGCAACAAACCGGCTCAATTACATT
>JAHXMU010000300.1:81977-195125 GCA_019455685.1 Philornis downsi | reverse complement strand
GATGAACAGTGTTACCGTAACGGAATTCGAGCTTTGCCAGAAAGATGAGAAAAAGTAGTAGCTGGCGATGGGCAATATTTTTAATGAATCATTTGTAGACATGTTTTCATAACAAAGTTTCATTTTTATAAAAAAAACAGCAAGAACTTAGTTGCGAACCTAATGTTACCGCTAAAAACACTAGTTCTTAGACTAGACTTTCTTCAACTGTGCTTGATTGTGTTAGATTGTAATACTTCGTTAAATGCCCAAATTTTGGATGGATAACCCCGTCATTTTTGATACCTGTCATATAAGTTACCTAATTTAACTTCTATTGTACTAAATTTTGTATAGAATAATAAACATTGGGCGTTTACTTTTTCCTAAATTCAGTTCTGCGAATGAAAATGATCTGCATTGCCCGTTTCTTTATGGTGCATCTCTTACTAGATAACCCATTGTCAAAAATCAACTATTTCTCAACGAACAATTGTAAGCGGTCAATAAATTATAATATTTAGAAGTTATAAGAATTAAGTTTATCAAGTTATAAATTGCCTTCTTTATCATGCTTTAATTAATTCTCAACCGTTGAGGTTCAGAACGTATCGATTCAAAACGCCCCTTCTGACACTTTTGCACTTTGGACCATTGTAAAAGGATGTTGGGAAAAGAAGTTCCCTCGAGTGAAATTTCCGTACCGTTTTTATTTTAAATTCATATTTTCTTTGCTAAACATTACAAGTGTCCATTGCAAAATATGTTCAATCCAAACTACTGTCTGTGGCTTTATATTATAGTTGGTTGATTCGCTTTGGTTAGATTTTTCATTTTTTAGTTGAACATATGCTCACGACTGTTTCAGGTGAAAGGCAAAGCAACCTAAACTTCCCAAATTGCCACCTCGAACGCTGTAAATATCTAAACTATGGACAACATGAAGACATGAAGTCAAATTATACGTCATTCCCAGCGATTGTATTTACAATGTGTACGTACGAAGAGATCTATTAAAGAAGAGAGAAGTCATTAAATTATGAAATAGAGGAAACAAAATCGAACAAAAAATTCAGTGAACAAAAACTGATGCACAGCCTGTTCGAAGTTAATGTAGGTGTTTGCATAATATGCAGATCATAATGACAAAGTTTCCGAAATTGTGGAAAATTGTGTAACAAAGCCTATAAAGTTATTGTACAATAAGGCAACTTGATTGAAGGGAAGGAGAAAAAGATTAAGAAACAAAATGCAAGTATCAGGCGACATCCGTTGGACGAACAATTTCATTACATTTTCAGAAGAATTTATATTTTCAACCTGTGAAGATGAAGTAATTTTTCACTTATTTACCGCCAGCAGCTCAATTGTATTTAATATATTCCATTCGATTTGATGTACCTTACAAAGTTAATTAAGCTATGTCCGTCTGTCCGCAGTTCATAGTTTCGATCAAAATGCTATATTGCCGAAACATAGCTGAGCGAAGTGCTTGGACGTTATCCATTGAATTTAATAGCGCTTATCTGCCTTACGAGTTTTGCTCTAAGGTGAGCCCATCACCGATATCCAATTTACAGTGGAATTGATTTTAATATAGCGGTTGATGGAAAAATATGAAAAGGCGGTAAAATGTTTAGTTTTATGCAAAAAAAATATATATAAATATTAACAAATATAAAATATCCTGTTTTAGCTAAAGCTTCAAAATGATGAAATATGCTTCTCCCAAAACAACGCTTTAAAAGTACAATCTGATACAATTTATAGTATTTCAGTAAGAAGGTTCACTTAGGCCACTTCATTCAACCCATTCTCCGACATTATATGGAGGTCTAAAATGTAGTCTACAAAATGGGTAGACTGTGATCACCTATCTTACCATAGTCTGATTTTGTTGAGCTAAGAATTGGCATTAAATATTGTTTACGAAATCCAACTTCCGCAGCTTCAAAGTTTGAAATATTGCAAAAGCCCTTCGGCGATCAGGGTTTATCTAAAAACAAGTTTACAAGTGACATAAACAATCCAAAAGAGTCCTGGAAAGAGTTGAAGACAAAGTGCGCCACCAGACGACCATCAATATCTACCGCCAAATTTCACGTTAAGTAAATGTAAGATTTGGTTCTCAAAACAAACGATTAAGTATTAGAAACCATGCCGGTGATATTAGTATTTAAAGCGGATCAGTAGTCTGCATTTTTAATGATAGTTTGACCTCAGATGCTCCAGTTTTTATTTGGTATAAAAAATAACCAATTTTTTTAAACACTCTGTTGAATTAAAATTAATAAAGAGATGATTTATGAAGGTTACCATTATTATGGGAAACGGGATTTGAATCTATAGTTATGGCCCGGAAAAAACTGATCAAATGGGTGAATATCGTTGCAGAGGTAAAGTAAGACCAACAAAATAGCGCCAAGGTCGCCCAAAAATCAAGGTAATGCTAAGATTTTTTTTTCGTTTATGGTGATATTATAAACTATGGGTTTCTCCCATCGCCCCGGGTATTAAGAGCGACATAATGCCCCAATTTTTATGTATAACAATTTTCTATTTTTGGCTGGGCTTTATAACTAATATGATTCAAAAATATTTCACCGATATATGTGTATCTCTCCCCAAATAAAGATGAAATGTGGAGACAAATCTCTCCAAAGATAAATAAATTTCAATTGATGTATTGAATTCGTATAAAACTAAGATATTCTCAGTCATATTACAGTATATAATTTCTATCTATGTATACCTCCCTAAATGAGAAATCAATCAATCAATTGTGGTAGTTTAACGTGGGTCTCGCTTTGAAAGCCTTACTCACGGTGTGCCATCACACATGGGACTATTTCTATTTGCTTTTGTCACAGTCAGCGCCTCTCTTGGGAACCTAGACTAAGGAAGGATTAGTCGAAACACCTTTGAGATAAGAAGCATATCCCCTTGGAAAATTTCTTCAGGGTTTGCTTGCTCCCTCAGCCAAAGTACTTTTGAAGTCACTGGTATAAAGTGAACTTACCCCCGGTTAGGAGTGAGGCCTCTCCACCTACACGCCTTAACCTAATCGACGAAGAACAGTTCTTTCCTCCCACAAGGGGTCCTATTCAACGATCAGGCAAGAATAAACAGTTCTTGGGGCCCCTGATCCCCCGTGCTACCAGAAAATAAAACCCTCTGGTTATAGTTTTGCAGACAAAAAAACTGCTCCAGTTTCACTACATCATACCTGGAAATGGAACTAGTCGTCTATCGTATACGCTTGAACTAAAATCAGGCATGCACCTGCAACAGGTGGTAGCTATACGCTCTTGTACTATGCGACTACATACGATATAGGAAAGTTGGATGCTACTACAACACACATTCACATGCGCTGTACATTGTACAATATATGTACGTGGCAATGTGTCTCCGCGGCAGAATTCCAAATGAAAACTAACTACCTTAACGCTCTCTCCTACCCCGACGCATTCCAAACAGCGTGCCTACAAAGTGACGTGCTTCGGCGTGCTAGTGTTTTCTGAAGATAACATGTGCGTCACCTCCCAATTGTCTCCAACTCTCACAATTCCTAAAGAATCCAAGTCCCTAATATCATCATACAGAAGACAGTCGCATAAAACATGCTTCCAATCCTCTATCTGCTGCCCACAGTCACAAAAACTACTTTCGGCCAGGTCTCTTTTGAACAGAAACTCGTTCAAAGAACCATGCTCCGTCAATATGGAACCCAGACTCAATTTAAAGCCACCATCCCATCGACGAAGCAAACGTCCCGCACGAAAGCGTATGTTGCTCTACCCTTGTGTGACTGATCCCATCTGGATTGTCATCTGGTTGTTACACACTTCCCCAAAACTGCCCTAAGTTCCGCCCTACTCCCTAAATGAGACATATAAATTATAAAAATTGTGATGGCCTTAAAAATTTTAAAAACTTAATGCCTTTACAGGAGCGTTAGGCATGGCGCACTTTTCCAAGCTAAACTTTCAACAAGATGGCTACCAGTATAAAAGGACCTGATTTACGGGCGGATCTTTTTATTTTTGCACCACCATAATGCGCCGTCTCACTGTGTGTTGGTTCTTCGCGGTTTTTTTTTTTCGCAAAAAATTCAATTAATATCGCTACACAAATTCCTTTTTCACTGTGTGACTACTGGATACCCAAGTCCCCATATATTCCACAAATCAACATCATCATCGATCGTAGATGCATTATAACACATCCAAGATCTATTAGTTCAGACTATCACCGCGCCGGCAAACGGCGCTTAAGTGGCCCCGCTAATAGTATTGTTGGCAACTCTTCATATCAGCAAGTTGGCAACGTTTCAAAAACAAAATTAAATCACATACACTAAACTGCATTCACTGACCATAGAGCACCCCAGGCTCGCACAATCTGCGAAAAATATAGTGAAAATATCCACAAGAAGATCGTGCTGTGTCCAAGGACAGAAAATATCAAACAAACCACAAAAAAAAGAAATATATACTGTCAAATTTTTGGAAGGATATACCAGTATTTTCGATTCTACAGCCATTTTAGAAGGTAGAGTCAGATTCGTCACACGGCGGCATCAACAGTCGCATTGTTCGTCGCGCGGCGGCTGTTCCGACCCTTCTCGGAAATGTGACCTTTTGTATATATAAGATTATTTCTAGTAAATGTCAATCCTACTTTCAATTATTGTATTCGGTGTATTGAATTCAGTGCGATATTCTTGACATTGCAACAACTATTGAAGTGCAAAGATTGTGATAGTGCAGTGACAGTGAAATATCAAACTACTTTTTTCGGCCTGGTGTTGTCAAAAAAAGCTATTCAACCGAATGATATTGCACTAGAATCACATTATTATTTCAATTATTCCGTATTTTTTTGATAAAAAAACTGAAAAACCCCGATTTTTTAGAGTGTCAAATTCAACACCGAGCCATTTTGTCAATTTTTTTTTATTCTAGTACGGGACATAGCTACAGTCATACTGATTAATAATTTTTTGGTTTTTGTGTTTCAGATAAATAGAAGAGCCAAAATGGACAACACCGTGCAGGTCCAATTTTTCGGGTGGTCAACTTAGCGCCATTTTTTAAATTATTAACATCAAATTTTGTTTTATTTTTGTATGTAGAAGAAGTTAAATAAATTGCCTAAAAAATTTAAATATGGTTTTTAATTTTTTTTTTATTGTAAAAAAAATTCCTGAAAATACCTTAAATTTTCGAGCTCTACACCACCGGGACCCCTTAAGGTGGCACTGATGTTCGATAAATCACAAACAGCTAAGAGCGCTGAAGATGGTATTTTAAAGAATACCGCAATAGCTATCGGTCCAACCAGCTGTGTCACGTTTCGCACGTTTTTGAATTATATTTGTATTTATTAGCAATAATAAAAAATTGCTAATATAACAACGATCTTGTACCGAAATAAGAACCAAAATGAAATTAGTTAATTCCAAATTTGTACTTAAAGACTTTAAAAATTTACTGTCTGCCTAACAAAAATTTCTATTTGCCAAACTGCGTTTCGGACTACATATGTGGCCTGATTCGTATTAAATATTTCTCTTTCAATTTCACATATGGGCAAAGCACAATCGGCCTATCGTTGAACTTAAAAGCGATAATACGAATTATTATTATAATTATATACTATCAGCAAATACCAAACAATCCAAAAATAAAGCAGACAGGCAGCCTTAATTTGGCAAAACCAGAAACCGCCAAAAGTATTTGCGTTTTTCGAAGCGCTATTCTATTTTAAATTAATACAATCAAATAGGATTGCATTGCAGGTGACATTTCCATAATTAATGCATTGCATTATCAAGAAGCGTCCATACACGGTTCACCGACCGCAGATGCTTTCAGAACTTATTGTTAGAGGGATCGGAAATGGCAATGAAAAAGTGTAAACCGTGCATCGACGAAAATGAACATTTTCGTTTTACCACAAATTTGTTGCGTTCTGTCTACCTACCTATGCTGAACATATGTTGTATTTGAATTGCACAAATTCAATTTGGTTCGCGTTCTAAAACGACCAACATAGGATATGAACATACACCTTTTGTCATTTCATTTATAATAACTAGAAATTCAAGCGAGATAGAGGTCATAATGCTCACGCAAAGGAGCAGAGATTTGGCACAAACATATCTCATTTTTATAGACTATATAAATCTAATGATTTATTCGGCAATTAAAATCATTGTACGGTGATATTGAATATATACTGCTGAGCAGACTTCTAAGCCGACCATGAAAAACCGGGTACTCGCAGCTAGCGACCTATTATATGATCAGATGGACGTATCCAGTACAATATTCTGAAATTGGCTGGAAATTGCGGCGAATTTATCAGCTGAGAGCGTCTTCAGATAAAGATGACTGTACGAAAAACGGCGACTTTTTACTTGCTCACACTATGAAAATGTATCTCCATGTATCTCCATCGACATTTTTCACATAGAAATGTATGTCCATCGACACGTTTCATATAGAAAAGTGTCTTCATAGGCAATAACCGTGTCTTCACACCTAGAGTTCTCATAGCCACTTTCCATCTAGAAAAGTGTCTTCATAGACACTAGAAAAAGTGTCTTCATGGACACTTTTCATCTATAAAAGTGATTTTATAAAAACTTTTCACTTCATAGACACTTTTTGCCTAGAAAAATTTCTTCATGGACACTTTAAAAGCGTCTTTATAGACACTTTTCTTCCAAAAATAGTGTCTTTATAGACACTCTTCATCTAAAAAAATGCCTCTATCCACACTTATCATCTGAAAAAGTGTCTCTATCGACATTTCCATCTAAAAAAGTGTCTCAATTGACACTTTTAATCTAAAAAAGTGTTTCTTTCGACACGTTTTATCTAAGAAGTGTCTCCATCGACATTTTCCATATGAAGACACTTTTCTACAGGGTGATTTTTAAGATTTAAGTTTTTCAGGTTGACACCGCTGGTTGCTAATGGCGTCCAAACGTCATCTGTCAAAGTGAAAAGTGTACAGTATACTCTACCATTTCATCATGGAAAGACAAACAAACCAGCAACGATTGCAAATCGTTGAAATTTATTATCAAAATTCGTGCTCTGTGACAAATGTGCATTGTTTGATACGACCATTTTATGGCCGTCATAATCGACCTGCTGAATCAACAATTCGTGCTGTTGTCTCAAAATTTCGCACCAAATTTACTTTGTTGAATATAAAACCATCGACTCGCATGCGTAAAGTACGCGTTATTCGTGGAATACAGGTCGAAATGCTCGAAAAAGTGACGAAAAATTGGACCTTAGGAATAGACATTTTGAGACGGAGCCGCAGACAACATTTACATGAAACTATCTTTAAAAGACCAATTTATCGATTCCAAAAAAAAAATTTTAACATATGATGCAAATTTGAGTGTTTTATTCGATTTTTAAAAAAACTGCAATTAAAAAATCACCCTATATATAAAATGTACCTATGAAGACACCTTTCCTATGTCTATAAAGAGTCTTTCCTTGAAGAGAGAAGCGTCTATGAAGACACTGAATACTTTGAATACATTGTTTTGTACTGCTCAATAAAACTTTTAGAAAAACTGAGCATGTGTAACCACGGCCATTCTAATGTCTCCAATGCAAATGATCGATTTAATCCATATACTCGTATTCTTAGCTTCTTAGTTTAACTTCATTATTTGGGCGGCGATCAACTCGAAGTATATGAAGAACATTTCGAATAGTGGAGTAATCGAAAAGTCTGGTAAATGCTCCTAAAACTGCTACTTGGAAGCGTCGTTAAAATGTAGGTCTCGTTAAGTCGAAAAATAGAATACGAGCGATTGAATGTGAAAAGCTCTCTCATATCTCATTTAAGGGATTCCAGAGAATTTGTTTTGTTTTTATGTTTTGATTTAAACCACATAACAAGTTTGGCATGTTTAGTGCATATTTGCATTTTGGTATAAACAGAATCTTTCTAATATAATAATGGGTTACCTCAGTTTATGTGTTGATTAAGCATGGGGGTATATGAACTGTTCAAGTTTGATTTTATCACTTCGGGATTCGAATATATTTATACATTGTTTTGGTTTTCACATAGCCTCCATTAAAATGGATCATCCAAGTTTGATTTGCCGCTTCCACAAGAGTTTTCACCTGAATTGAGTCAAAAACTACGAACAGTCCGAATGTGCTTCAGCAGTTTCAAGAAGCACAGCTGTCATTGGAGTTTAATGATAGTTGGGTCAAGAAATATCAACACAATACTTCAAAGCAGCGCCCGTGTGCTTGCCCAACATTGCGCTTGACCTTTTGCCTAATTATTCATCTGTGTCATACACAGATTATTTTCAGAAAAATTCATTACTCGTACCTCACTCTTTTTTTTTTTTTGTAATGCTGTATCAGACACAAATTGCAATTTAATTCATTAATTAATAACATCGATACTGGTCAAACATCAAAATAATCCTATTCATTAAAAATGAACAATATTTAAACTAAATCATTGCAACAAACCGGCTCAATTACATTGATTGACAATGATCGCATTACAATTTTCAAAACAATTGTGGCTTCATAAAGAAAATCACAAACATAGTAAAATATAAAAACGAAAAACTTTGTAGCAGACGAAACAGAAATAATCGCTTATTTGTGAGGAGAGAAGGTACACATGGCCAATTAACTGATTAAATAAATATTTGTATTTCTTATTTGGCCTGTTGCATGTTTGACCGTAAATCTTGTTAACAATTCCCAATAATGTCTCGTAATTGAAGAAATGCTTATTATACAATTACCATTAGCGTAGCAATAAATCTTTTCATTCAACACACCTAATCTGAAAACTCTTGGGGATGTTGAAAAAAATTTTTGGGGGCCCCTTCAAATACCAGACGGTGTTTATGAGACGGTCTTTTTCATTAGATTTCCTGTGCCTGTATGTCTGTGCTAATTGAAGTATGCGTAATTGTGTTAGACATAGCAGGGGTCATATATATATTTATATATATATATATTCGTTATTCGTTCAAAGCTTCATTTCAAGCAAGGCTCTGAATCATTAAATAATTTCAACAAGAAATGAATGAAGAATGATTTGTCATCAGTACTTAACGAGTCCTTGAGATTGAGATCTATCGGTTCGCATTTTCAATTCGTCACCTATAAAGCAGTAACTATCGAAAATATTTAAAATTTAAAAAAATTTAAAATCGAATTTTTAATAATTTGTCGTCCTTGTATAATGGACGATATACATATAATTAAAAACTTCATGTTCATATGAAGTTTTACTCTCTATATTAAAAACTTACGAAAGAAATACAAAAGTATGTAACAACAAATACAATTATTTAATTCACTAAAACCAGCGCAGCTATGATTGCCTTTGAAAACTAATTCCGGAAGAAGCTAACTGAAACTAACACAAGTTTGCCATCCGCAAAAACAAAAACACTTCATTGCATTCCAAGTAGGAGGTTGAAAAATTGATTTAATAGATACTATATTTTTTATTCTATACATTCTGTGAAAAAGTACTGGAAATTCGTAAATGATATACAAAATATTAATTATTCATCAAAATTTATTATATCGTTTTCCAAGTAGACGTCTTCTGAAATAATTCACTTATGAGAACAAATAAACCAATCATCAAAACAGTTTCCAAACTTATTTTTCAGAGAAAACTTTTATGTCTCCTTTCGACTGAAAGCCAGTGCCTCGAACTATGTTGTGTTTTGAGAAAAAGAAAAAAGTCGGGATGAGCGATATCAGCTGGATGTATTGATTATTCGGAAATATTGGTTGAGTTTTTAGCCAGAAATTCTTTCACTCTAACAGCCTAGTGAATGAACGCACTTGTCAACGCGTGATCGCACAATATCCTTGAATTTTCTCCTCACAAACTAGTATTTTACCCCAATCTTGCTCCCTCATACGGCCAATAATGCTCAAATAGTATTATTTATTTACCATCTCCTGACAAGAATTCTGAGTGTACAATACCTGGAGCAATATATTTTGCGGCCATCTTAATGCCTCCGACTTTACCGGTTAAAATCGGTTAGAAATAGCCGCGAGTTTATCGGCTAAAATCGGCCGATGTCGATTTTTTAATTACTTACATTATAGAAAAGTGTCTCCGGCACCCTTCATAGACACTTTTTGTAGATACTTCGAATTTCTATATGAAAAGTGTCTATCAAGACACTTTTCGTACAGAAAAGTTTCTTCATATACACCTTTCGTACAGAAAAGTTTCTTCGTAGACACTTTTCATACATAAAACTGTCATCGTAGACTTTTCATACATAAAAGTGTCTTCATGGACACTTTTCATACATAAAAGTGTCTTCATGGACACTTTTCATATAGAAAAGTGTCTTCATGGACACTTTTCATATAGAAAAGTGTGTTCATATACACTTTTCATATAGAGAAGTGTCTTCATAGACACCTTTCAAATAGAAAAGTGTGTTCATAAACACTTTTTATATAGAAAAGTGCCTTCATAGACACTTTCCATATAGATAAGCGTCTGCATAGACACTTTTCATATAGAAAAGTCTCTATATAGAAGCTTTTCATATGAAAATGTGTCTCTATAGGGAATTTTTATAAACAGAAAACAATATCTTGACTTTTGATTTTGATGTATATTTTTTTCTTTCGGTTTCCGAATCATGTTGACTGATTGACATGCCAAAGCTTTAAATCCATATATCATTGCCAGTTCTAAATTGCTTTATGAATATAGAATTGGAATTGGCTCATTCTAATATTTCTTCAGCGATCTTTACGGTATTGAGTTTTTGAAGAAAATGCAAGTCTTTCGAAACTAGTCCAGCGGCCATGTGTTTCAAATCCAAACAATCATGTAAAATGGTGCGAATTGATTAGCCAGATACATAAATTTCAGCGGATATCTCTCTCAAAACTAAAAAGATGATTTTTAGTAATCATTTTTATTTGTCAAGATTTCATTTTGCCATGATTAATTTCAGTTGAGGAAAGTGTGCCGACCAAAGTGAGGCAAATCTTCAATCACATCTGAACTGCTTGCATACGTTCTGTGCTTTGTTTTTGATACATTCAATTCCACGTAAGGCTTCTGTAAAATTTTCAGCAAATCGTCACTCAAAATTTCATTTGGAGTACAAAATTAGAGACAGGTTCTGTTTTCGACATTCTTTCCCACTGAGATGAACTGACAAAATCAAACACGCTAAACGAAGTGAATGACAGTTCGAGATCAGTGGGAGAACAATTGTGCAAACTTAGCGATAGAAGGAGTTTAAGCTGATTCTTTTAAATAGTCAATTTCCGGTACTTTTTGAACAAAATGTACATAAATTGATACATCGAAAATGTATTATCCAGAAGGAAGAGCTCTAGACCAACTAAATGACTGATCGCGGTCAAACAGCGCGCTAGCATAGAGGTCAGTTGTGCCAACTTAAGGACATACAAAATGTCAACAATCTCTTTCTCATTTCTCGGTTACTTTAAATATTTTTAAATTTCTAGTAATTTTTCTCTCTGTGCAGACAGACGTGTTTGTGCATCGGCTTTAGAAAAATAATTATAAAAAAGGTTAAATATACTCTTAGCCCAAAAAAAATATTCAGTCAGAAGACGCTAAATCAAAATTCCCCAGTGCAGTGATATTAATATACAATTTATAATATTACAATCACAACAAATCTGCAAAAAAATATAGTTTACATTTCGCATATCTTAAGGCGAAAAGTGCCTATATGAGTGTCTCACACTCAGAGAGACGCCTGAGTCTTAACGGCAGAAATGCGTATCTCTCAATAAATGCAAACGAGTGTCAGAAAAGTGCATCCCAAAACAAAAAAGATGACAGTGCCTTCCTAACCGCGAAAACTAGTGTCAATATGAATTCCCCCTCAGCTCACATCTCTCCAAACAATGATGACAGTTTGGCAAGTAGACAAAATATGTTGCCGCCTAAAAGTATGCCCGTAAGTACTTCCCATTCCCATGCTCCACAAACAATCAATTCGCCCCAAGTTAAGATTTCGCCTAAAAGTATACCCGATATTTCACCTAACATTTGTGCAAACGGTGATATACTGGCAACTCTCGCGAGTGCTACTCAACCGGCAACATCGACCTCGAAGGGCGCTATACCGAAACAAAAACCTCAAAATGAAACGGTTCAAACTGGGATAGACGTTTACTTTCCCATTCTGAAAAGAAAATTGAGCCCAAAGTCGAGCCAAAAACTTCCAAACTCGAAGTATTCCAGAAATATCCCTCCCTCACAGGTTGACCCAAGAGGTCAAAATTACTACGTAATTTTGGCCGCAGAAGAAGAAAATTTGCAATCACAACCTAAGAAAGCACAAAAACCTCCCCCAATATTCCTAAGGGAAGCTATCTCTAACAATCTGGTAAACAGATTATCTCATTTAGTTGGTAAAGACGGTTTCCATGTAGTGTCCCTGCGCAAGGGGAAGGTGCTGGAGACAAAAGTTCAAACATATACGGAAGAAAAATATCGTGAAGTTTCCAAATTTTTTGACCAGGAACGTAAGAATTACTACACTTACCAACTCAAAAGCTCTAAGGGACTAATAGTTGTAATCAAGGGCATTGAAAGCAACGTTCCCATACAGGAAATAAAGGAGGCCGTTGAAAATGAGGGTTACGAAGTGAAATCCATTCACAATATACTCAATAAGTTCAAGGCTCCTCAGCCCATGTTTAAGGTGGAAATAGCGTTTGACTATGCCCACATGAAAGGAAAAAATGAACCCCACCCAATTTACAATCTCAGATATCTGCTTCATCGCAGAGTATCAGTTGAGGAACCGCTAGCGCGCAAAGACCCTCCTCAATGCTTAAACTGTCAGGAGTTTGGGCATACTAAAGCTTACTGCAAATTACCATCAGTATGTGTGATATGCGGAAGCATTCATAAAACTTCAGAATGCAAGTTACCAAAAACAGATCCCAGTCTGAAGAAATGTGGAAACTGTGGAGGAAACCACACAGCTAATTATAGAGGTTGCCCCGTGTACATAGAACTAAGGAGGAAGCTCTCTCATAGAAGGCAGGAAACTCCTCAGTTTCAAATGCCAGAATCTGGGTGTATCCCAAATCCAGATCCATCAGTCTCAAATGTCAATTCAGCAACGACGACTCAAATGACATATGCACAAACTCTCAAAAATCAGGTTCCTCAAGCTCCTCCCCAGAAAAACAATATTGAAACCTCAATCGAATCCCTCATAAAAACTATGAATAATTTCATGACAAATATGCAGGGGATTATGCAAGAAATGTTACGAAACCAGAATACGCTCATTCAAGTTTTATTAACCAGAAAATGAACTCTATAAGAATTTGTTACTGGAATGCCAACGGACTCACCCAACATAAGAACGAAGTAGAGTATTTTCTGAAATCCCGAGATATTGACATTCTCTTAGTCTCTGAAACTCATTTCTCGTTAAAAAATTGCTTCCGAATAAATGGATACTCAACCTACGATACAAAACATCCCAGTGGCAGAGCTTGTGGAGGAACAGCTGCAATAATTAATGATCAGGTAAAGCACTTCCCTCTACGCGAATATAAAACTGATCACATACAAGCCACTTCAGTTGCACTAACTGGATTAAACATAATAGTTTCTTCCATATACTGCCCTCCCAAATATGTTATAAGCGAAGACCAGTTTTCACACTTTTTCTCTACTCTTGGTGACAAGTTTATAGCAGCCGGAGACTACAATGCTAAACATACCTTCTGGGGGTCTAGACTCGTCAACCCCAGGGGCAGGCAATTGCTCAATGCTATATCGAGTTCAGGCCTAAAAGTTTTGTCTGGAGGTGAACCAACATACTGGCCCACGGATCTCAATAAAACCCCCGATCTCATAGATTTTGCAGTTATGAAGGGCATAACAAGAGAACACATCATCGTTACTCCTTCCCTTGACCTCTCATCAGACCACTCCCCCACAATTCTCACAGTATTTAACATTCCCTTGAACCCGGAAATCTCTTACCATTTTCCAAACAGGCATACAAATTGGTTGAGATACAAGATGTACATAAGCTCTCATTTGTGGCAAAACTTTTCTCTCAAAACACCAGATGAAATTCAGTCTGCCATCAACGTCCTCACTACCACAATGACAACTGCCGCAAACTTGGCAACTCCGCACAAGGTCCATGCTAAAACAAAAAATGACTCCTCATGTCATATTGAATCTCTAATCAAAGAGAAAAGGAAAGCGAGAAGACGATGGCAAAAGCACAGATCTCCCTACCTCAAAGCTCGTCTCGACCAGTGCAAGTCAAAACTGAGGTCAACTCTGGATGAAAAAAAAGAAATCTCCGAAGCCCGCTATTTATCTCGTCTAGGAGCCACACAAAACACTAACTATAGCCTGTACAAGGCCATAAGACAACTACAGCGTCCTATAACACAGGAGTCTCCAATACGGATGAAAGATGGAGGTTGGGCAAGGAGTAGTGATGAAAAAGTAAAAGAATTTGCTGATCATCTGGAAGAAGTATTTACTCCTAACGATACAATCTCTCGTGTGAATCCGACGATCATTAGCCCAATGGTCACAAATCCAATGAAAATAAGTCTATCTCTCTTAAAGAAAAATGTTCTCTCGTTGAAAATGAATAAATCTCCTGGACACGATAAAATAACAGCGAAAATGATTTCAGAACTCCCCCACAATATCCTCAAATTAGTTTTATTTATATTTAATGCTATACTTCGAATTGGTTACTTTCCTCAATCATGGAAGCTGTCTGAAATAATAATGATCCCAAAACCTGGAAAGGAACTGTCACAAATTACATCCTATCGACCCATAAGTTTACTCTCTATTTTATCTAAACTGTTTGAAAAGATCTTTCTCCAAATGTTGTACCCCTATATTAAAGCAAACCAGGTAATACCCACGCACCAGTTTGGGTTTCGCAAGGGTCATGGAACGACAGAACAAGTACACCGTATAGTAACCCAGATCAGAAAAACTTTCGAAGATCGGAAATATTGCTCAGCTCTCTTTATAGACATCTCCCAAGCCTTTGATAAAGTGTGGCATGAAGGCCTTATTCACAAAATAGTCTCTTTTCTACCGGCAAATACCCATAAGCTCCTGGAGAGCTATCTGAAGGATCGATCTTTTGTAGTAAAATCGAAAGACTCTGTTTCAACTCAAAGAAAAGTTTCAGCAGGAGTTCCTCAGGGCAGTATACTAGGCCCTATACTATATACCATCTACACCTCTGACATGCCTGTGCAATCCCTAATTCAAACCTCAACTTTCGCTGATGACACTGCATTCATGAGCACTAGCACTTGCCCATTAATGGCTTCTAGACAACTGCAGTCTCATATACACACATTAGAATCTTGGCTCGAAAAGTGGAAGATAAAAGTAAATGCCACTAAGAGTGTACAGGTTACATTCTCTCTTGGACAGAACAATTGCCCAGCCCTCACTATTCACGGTAGTACCATACCCGTTCATAACCATGTCAAATATTTGGGTATTCACCTTGACAGACGTCTCACCTGGAAAAATCACATTGACTCAAAAATCATACAATTGAAATTAAAAATGGCTCAACTCCACTGGCTTATCGGCTCCCAGTCTACTCTCAGTTTGGAATATAAAATCACCATCTACAAAACCATATTGAAGCCAATATGGACATACGGCATCCAGTTGTAGGGAACGGCATCGGCTTCTAACATAAATAAGCTGCAGAGAAGACAGTCAAGAATACTGCGTCAAATTTGTGGTGCCCCATGGTATGTTAGGAATGATAACATACACAAAGATTTAAACATTCCTTATATTTCCGAGGAAATGAAAAAATTAAGCAGGTCATATATATCGAAGTTGTCCTCCCACTCAAACCCACTCGCTCAAAACCTTCAGCATTTTCCCGGCCATATACGGCTAAAAAGAAAGGACACGTTAGACTTGGTCCGGTGATAACAGATCTGTTCGCCAAAAACAAGATCCGGCAATGGCAGGATACTTTAGTTTAAGATAGGATTAAGATTTGAATACATATTGTAAATTTCGTAAGAAAGATCCAATAAAGAAAATGAATGAAAAAAAAAAAAAAAAAAAAAAAAAATTTAAATAGAATGTACTATAATAGGATCTTATTACCACTTAATAATTTTATTACTAATTGACATTTATCAAATTCCAATTCCTTAAACAATTGTAGTGAAATTGTTTAGAAGAAATTGTTTCAAAAAATTAGCCTCTTACGCAGAATATTGTTTTTGCAACACATAAAATAAATACTTTTTATTACATTGTTGTTTTCTGATGGTGAGATTTCATTACAATTACCAATAGTAATCAACAGCAAGTATAAAAATCATTGTCATTAACTTGAATAGAAACAGTTTAAAAAAACATTCTTTGATAGTGGTTTCAAATTATTGTAATGAAAGCGCCAACTAATTGGTCCATCCTATGAAATGATTCCCCGAATTTTATAAGTAAAATAATTGGATGTAAACCAAACTTTTCCTATTAAACCAGAGGGCAAATAACATGTACTATAAATGTAAATAGAAAGAAAACTCAAAGTTGCTTTATTCTGCGTGTGATGTTCTATATAAGGAAATAAGGAATAATGTCGAACTTGAAGCTTTTCACGGTATATATTGACGCTTGTTTGAAATCTTGGATGTACGCCGCATTGATAATATTTAGAGGGGACGAGGTTCAACAACACGCTTTTCCTTTTGGACCAGCATTATGCATAAGCTCTTTATCTCTATTAAACAATAAGCTAAACACAAACATTCAAGTTGTTTATATTTAAAATTTAAGTTTTTCCCCAGTTCAGTGAGCTTTTGTTGATTTGCATTCTTTTGAAATTGTTGTGTCTACACCCACATACAATTAACATTAACATAATAAAACCATTTTGTGTTATGTTCGTGAGGTTTAAGCAGTTTTGTCTCCTTTTTAATAAATAAAAAAAATGTTATCTTCACCTGAAGGAAAGAAGGTTATATCATTTAACTCTCAGCAAGTATTTAAATTACTTGATATCCTTAGACCGAATGTGTTTATACAATTGAGCCTATCTAGATTGCTGACGGCGAAGACGATAATGGCGTACATTTGCATGCATTTTCTAGAAACCTGCCACAGCCTAAAGTCTCGCCAGATCGTTGTCGTGGATTGCAAATGACTCATATCGATAGCCCCTTTTGGAACCATCCATGCAAATATACCGATATTCAAATTCTCACTTCTGATTTCTACTTGGTAAGCAGACACAAGTTCAAGTTTCGTTCATTACAGTACTTTACAATGCTTGAATTTGGAAATAATCGAGCGATCATTCATAATTTTACGCGTTGCTTCAACTTCGAGGAAAACAAGATATAAGTTCGGAGGAATCAAAGCACTGATTCCGTTTCTTCCATTGAAAGATTCGCTTAGTTTCAAGAGGTTTTAATTTTTTCTAAAATCCTTAGACCGAATGTATTTGTACTGTAGGATCTATCTAGCTTGTTAAATGGGAAAACGATAGTGGCATACATTTGCATGAATTTTCTAGAAACCTGGCACAGCCTAAAGTATCGTTAGATCACCATCGTGGGTTGCGAATGGTTCATATCGATAGTCCCTTTTGGAACCATTCATGCAAATATACCGATATTCAAATTCTCACTCGTGATTTCTCCTTGATAAGCAGGCACAAGCTAAAGTTATATCCATTACATTTCCTTACAATGCTTGATAAAATTTGGAAATAATCGAGCGATCAATCATAATTTTAAGCGTTGCTTCAACTTCGAGGAAAAAAGGGTAAAAGTCCGGAGGAATGGAGGCACCGTTTCTTCCATAGAAGGATTTGCTTAATTTCAGAAGGTTTTACTTTTTTCTACTCTTTTTCGCAGAATAGATTCCCGCACTATTTCGATATTCTTACACTTTTACACACTGCAAGTCCTGTTCCGAAAGCACATCTGGTTTGTGTGGTGGCAAGTTTATTATTAATGTTTTCTGCTATTTATACAGTTTAATCTTATTCTAGGTTTACTATTTACTCTACGTTTTCTTTGTTTTAAATTATGTTTCCATTATTTCATATGCAGTGCATTTTTACATCCTTTTGATCATCAGATTCATATTTACATTATTTTAAGTGCGTTGTATTTTATATTTATTCTTTCTGATCATATGATTCCTATTGGTCTTGGTTTGTTAATTTATGGCGTGAGGAGGTTTCCAATTTCTATTGGTTTTCATATTTTATGACTCAGTTGAATGGCATTCTTTGGGTGTGGTCGGTTGGTTTTAATACTGTAGGCTGCACATGATTATGTGATTTGAGTGCATTGGGCTTTGTTATAACAATCATGGCTTCCAACACCTCTAATACGAATGTTCAATTTGTCTATTTTAAATACATATATTTTCAGTCAAATTTGGAATATGTCAAGCGGTTCATAAACTTGGGTGTAAAAATGGAAAGGAGCTGCATTGCCACTCTTTCTCTGGTACCTCTCACAAAGAACGGTTTTATTCTTCCCGAAATTTAGAAACTTCCACTTAGTAGACTACAGTAACCTTAGTTTTTGTTAGTTACATTATGGTTGATAACATATATACAATTAACAGATAAAATACAAAAATATGTGCATTTGACTGCAGCAGAAATTATTGTCGACCTTGTTCTCTCACCTGTTAAAAGCATGCTACTGGTGGAACCACTTGAACTTGAAAGCTGAATAAGAAAACCTCAAAGCGATAGGTGTTCTAAGTTATAAATTGAACAAAATCGATCGAGAAGGAAAGGAAAATTTGCCCATACAGGAACTGAAGAAATTGAAACCTGAAAAACCCTGAAACTTCCTCTAGGCGACGTTCTTTGCAAAGAATTTTACATATGTTGCATCTTTTCCCATATAAGATGCAATTGGTTCACGAGTTAAAACAAAATGATGCACAAGAACTCATTCAATATAGTCGCCTTTAACGTTGCTTAAGCGCCACTCTTTATAATCAAATCTATATAAGATTGTAATGTATAGACACTGGAAAGAGCTCTCCCAACCAATATACGTTCCTAAGTAGGGTACACCTCTAGAGTTTACTTAAAGCTTACCATAAAAAGGCTGTACTCAGGCCTAACAAATGTAGGTACTTTTAAGATTTTTTTTAACCTTTACCATTTGTTCTATATGGTAAGAAGTACTTATTATTACGTATAAAGAGAGAGCGATATGAGTTCGCCGCCGTTACAATTGGGAAATAATGGTTCAGTGTAAAAATATCCTGTAAATCAGTAGAAAAATAGGAATAAATGTTACCATTTATTCTTTGACCAGTGTAGAAATTTCAGTCCGTTGAACTGAAAATGACCTTGATGAGTTGCTAGATTTTGTTAAAAATACTCCGCCATTTTCATTATCAGAACTAACATTGCCAAATACCTGATGCTTGCTAAATTATACTGAAGTTAGTGCAACTAAATAAGAGATATGAATCTAGATATACGAGCATATGTGTAAAATTATAAATATAATTTAATTTATAAATTTTAATAGCCAAAACGATCACTTCAACAAATTCAGTAATCGATAAGCGTAGCAAAAGCTTAATATTAAGTGCATTTCAGTGAAGAACTTTATTTCAACGTAAGTAAACCTGGGTTCTATGGCCTGATATGTTGTGAATAATTCTGAGATGGGAATTATTCGCCTGCCATTTTATAGGGCAAATACAGAAAAAAACTAAAAATTCAATTTTTGGGAATTTTTGAAAGTTTTTTTTTTTGGAATTAAAGAATTTTTAGTAATAAATATCTAATTTTGCTTTCTGTTTTGCACATTTGCATTTAAATATATTTATAATTACAAATTTTATATCTTTTTCGTATGATTACAGTTTAACGAAAACTCAGTTGAAACTATATTTTCCATTTTTTTCAAAATTTTACGATTCTTAAAAATTGTATACATTTTTGAAAGGTAGACACAATTTTTGCTGTTGCCGTATGAAATTTCATCAAAATCGGACCAACCGTTTAGAAACTACAAACTTATTTCCATTTTTTTTTTTTTTTTTTTTTCAAAATCACTCGCTGTGTGACATCAGCCAACAACGATTATAGTGTGACATATAAACTCGCTCCTATCCAAAAATTCATTTAATATTCTCAAAGCAGCATAAATTATATACCAATCATAATAAAAATTGTTAGTCACAGCCTACATCATGTGCAAATTCGAAATCTACAACAGAAAAATTATAACAAGATTCTTGGACAATCACTGACTCGTTAATATAATATAATATTTAAGTCGCATATTGTCAAAGTGATATTCGGAACATGTTTAACTACATACGAGTATATACCTATACAATGTTACAAGCAACAACCTAAATCATTTCAGAACCTCTGAATTAAGTAAAGTCTCTTTTTAATTTCATCAGATTTAAAATTGAATATTTGAACAATCAACCAAGTTTTGATTCTTTCAACTCATTGAAATTCACTTTAGTAATGTCGAATTTGTTTTTGTTTTCCTCACTCTTGGTAGTAACATAAAAACCGTTAGCAGCAGATAAAATACTTTGTTGACCATAAACAGTAGCATAAATAACCACAACTTTTAACCAATCACTAAGCTCGTATGTGGGAGTGGAATTCAGCTGTTATGCGTGAAGTATAAAACCGATGGTGGCCACCACTCACTTGTCGGGGCACAATGTTGTATAGTATAGTATAGAAGGGTCGTATACGTAAACAAACATAATTAATGCCAATTGACTGTCCATCAATGCCCGTCCGTCTGTCATTCCTTTTAATTTGGTATCTTGTTCATGCAAGTGGTTTGTTTGAGAAGTATTCTTATCGTTCATTATTATGCAGACTGGTATTACAACCTATTTGGGTCATCACGTTAAAGAATTAATTAAATACTCGTACTCGTGTGCTACAGCTCCGTTCTGTACAGGGAATCCGAAGAAATGTTATTGATGATGAATCAGGAGCACGTATTCTGTACTCAGGGCATTGGAGTCGAACTGATTTATAAATACATTATTTGTATTTGATACTATACATTTGATATACAGGGTGGGCGTTTGCAATGTTACCAACTTCATGCTGCTGCGGCAACCAAACGGCTAATGACAGCGCGCTCATTTTTTTATCAAGCGTTAGTCTGTTATATTGTTCAAAAGCCTATTGAAGTATATTATTTTACATCGCAGTTAAAAAAAAAGTTGTAGAAGTGGAATTAAAATGCATTAATGATGTCGCTTTGTATTTAGCTGCAAAAAAAGCAATCATCAATTGTTAATGAGCTACGACAGTTAGGTCTGAACAAAATGTTGTGTATCGGAACACTACACATTACAATACTACTGGTAGCATCAAAAAACGCTATTGAGTTGGGCATCCAAAAACATGGCCATGGTCCGAATGTTAAGGTCAGAATCTACGTTGTAAACTTCGACAAATCGCAGTCGAATTGGCGAAAAAATGTCAATGTGTCTACTCGTAGCATGTAGTGCATATTAAAAAATTAACTACGATTGAAGCTTTATAAAACACAAATAGTGCAAGATTTAGTATCGGTGCAAAAGACAGTTTGCTTAGCAATAGCGAAGTGTTAACACTTGATAGTGAGCTTGAAAATGTTGACTTTTCTGATGTAAAAAGATTTAGGGATCAGCAATATGTAGACAAAAAAAAAAAAACAATTTTTGTAGTTGGACAACTTAGACCAGGGAATTGCTCTGCGAGTGCCACAGGAAGCATACCATTAGTTTTCGTTGAACAGGATGTAAATGTCAATCAACAAATCTAAACAATGCTCAGTAAAAAATTTGGTAGAAACCCTTAGACACTTCAACAAGACTCAGTACCGTCTCATAAAGCTCTACAAGAAAAATTTCTTAGCTTAAATACTTCACAGCCATGGCCGCCGTGATCTCGTCGACACCATCTTAAACTAACAAATATGAAAAATGAAATGAAAAGCATATTTCATTAGCTTCTAGTTCTACTCTATAGGGTGCTTCTTGTGGCATTGTGTCGAAACGCCAATGAAAGCGGAGTGCAATTCCATTTCAACGAATTTGCACCCGTGTTGCAGTTTTTCTATTCTCCTGAAAACTACACAAAAACTCATTCGTTTGTTTAAGATGGTGTCGACGATGTGTTTAATGGATTTTTCCATATGATCCATTGTGGAGGCCAAAGTATCAGCTAAAATATATAAGACGGTCAACGCCCTAAAGATTGAAATCCGCTGAAAATGGGGCAAAATACCATCAGATCGCATTCGTACGACGTGCGAAGCCTTTCTGGACAGATTCGGAGAGTTCCACGCTAATGGTAGCTGCGTCAAAGAGTAACGTATTTTTGTTAAAATTTGAAATGTTTTTACAACATATTAAAGTTAAAAAAGAAATAAAAACCGATCAAATTACAACTTTTTCAATTAACAACACTTCGAGTGCCGACCACGTATACAGTTCATATTAAAGCGTGGATAGTTTCAGTTTTATGTATTCCACGAACTGGGGTAAATTAACAATGAAAATTATGCAAAACAAAAAGTAAAAAAGTAATAAACTGCGATAAATAGAACGAAGCAGAGGTTAACGAGTTTTAGTTAGTTAGGGAACATCTGTCGGTTGTCAAATGGGAAGTCGTCGAAAACATTGAATTTACCATCAGTCGTACATAATTTAGTTTAATCTGACAACGTCGGTATCCATACAAAACAATAACATATTCGGATCATTTTCCTTGTAACCCAGAAATTCTAATAGATGATGATGACTTTAAACCCATTTTAAATCAGAGTTGTAAGACAAACCTGGTGACCTTACACAAGCAGTCATGTATGTCTTGCTGACGCTGAACAACCAAATTGGGAAACCAAACAAAATTTTGCAAGTTAGCACCGAACCGCCAACTAATTTTGTGAGCTGAGGGTTTCAAAACCCTTTCCACTATTGGTGAATTTAGATTTCATTGTGGATTTAGAATAGCGTTTCATGAATGCTCTCAATTTTTGAGATAAAATGTGATGGCAAATTAATAAATTTAGCTGCATTTCTATATCTGCCACAGGTCAGTTGTTGCCACATTCTTACCACATTCTGAGGGGAAAAATTGTAAAAAACAGAAGAGAAATTTCAGTCAGATGAACTGAGCTACATAGTTTCGACGTTGGTGCAAAAGTGAGCGGGGTGCCAGAATGGTCGTAGTATTGAAAAATTAAAAATTAAAAAATAAAATTAATTAACACAAAATTATGACTTACTGAACTTACTTGATATAATTTAATGTCTTCTGCTTAGAAATTATAGAGAAACCAATTTAACTTTTACAAATCTTCTTCTTTGGATATAAAAGATCCTGAGGGTGGGAGCCATGTAGATCATTTTCATCCGATAAATCGGCCACATGGGAGACACCAGAATGGCGGTGGAATGCATTTTCAATTATTTTTAGAGCAGAATTTATCAAGGGCATGACGTGTATCAAATTTGTGCGAATCCAGTGCAAGTTAAATCGATCATTAGTATGTGGTCTAAGAGAAGAGACGTTATTTGCTGATTTTGACAAGTGTCATAAAGCAATATAACGAAAAATAGTTGTAATCGCTACAGCCAATAAGTAAAGAGCTGTAGAGAAAAGGTTGAATTTCGGAAATGTGTTATATTTGTGTGGGAGGTATCAACAGTGGTGTAGCTGACCGGACAACTTTTTCAAGATGTATTTTTTCACACACTCTATACCAAAACAGTGGACAACAATTTATGTTAAAGCAGACTTTGCATTAAGAATAACAGCGAAAAAAATTAACGTTAGAAAATAGATTAATTTGTATGGGAGTGACAATGTGCTCCATTTTCATTCCCAAGTCCTGCTTCAACGAACTCTTAACATGTCTTAAATTTGACTGATGTTAATGTAGCTGCATAAAAGATAAGAACATAAGAACATACAAATTAAACAATTTTCTAAAATCAATGAATTGTTTTAAAAATTGGAAGAGATCGGCTGATTAATTGCACAACTTCGGGTATTTCCCACACATGTGACCGAGTTAATACTCTTACATGTATTCTTTGGTTGACATCTCTTACGTACCCTCATTACCCTCATTTAGTATTGTAATGTCTGATTGTAATCTGATAGCCACGCCCACAAATTGACTTTTCTGTGAAAATTCTAAATAGTAGGCTGTAGTAGTCTATGTTTTTGTCTCTAAAAATTATAATTCTCTATAAAACTGGAGGATAATCGATCAATTAACCACGCCTCTTCTGGTATCTACCATATAAACGACCGGTTTAAAGTTCCCTTACATCTCATGAACTAGATGTGTGAGAGTTTCTTACATTCAGTGAGCTTATACTCGTACGTATCCAATTTTTGGATTCAACCAACGCAATCTACAGTTTTGCGACGACTCCGAAAGTCACAGTTTCAGAAGCATTAACAATACTTGTCGATAACTCGACCACACGAAGTGTTCGTCGGACACATCAAGGTGGCCGCTGCTCCAATAATGAAAGATGGCTGTCTGCGGGATTGAACTGGGGATCATGTGAACGATTAACGCTCGTACTAAGCATCGGGCCACGGTCGGTTACACTGTCACATGACCGATTTAACACTATTTAATATAATCGACTTAATTCGACTAAATTTGGCACATATTTTGCGTTTGTTAAACTAAATTCTGAGTACGAAAACGAGTCTATTCTGGTAGCAGTTTATGGAAATATAATTTCCCGCTATAATTCCTAATTCGTAGCCCGAAGTCACTTAAATTCTTGTCAATTATATTGCTTATATAATATTGGTAAAAACCGAGAGAATAACTACGCCCTCTCTTGTACTTCTAATACAAATTACTTTTTTAACTTATATATTTCCAGATTCATATCTTTCGTTTAACCGCCTTAAATTCAGTATATTTTAGCTCCCATCACGCATTTTGTATTGCAAATGAAAATACAATGTACTGTCAGGCCTGGCCGATTTAGCAAACATAGCTGGTCCCTCAACATTTTCCAAAAGGATGTCCCCAGAAAGTTAAAATTTTGCTACTCTTCTTGTGGCTTAATTCATGTTACTGTTTAATAAGATCCTAGCACAGCTATTCTGGCATCATACTCATGTTTTGCTATTAGTTATATATTCGCCAGTTTGCCTGACTGAATTTTCTGCACTAATTGCAGGCAATCCATGTTGAAAAATATCCATAACGCTCAACGTTTTATCTTTCCTCAAACCAACAGTTTTCAATAGAATTTGGTTAATTTTCATGCCTGTCGGTTGATTAAATCAGGATTGATTCTTGTTGATAGTAGACCATATCGGTTCATGGTTGATATGTCTTCCACATAAATGAACTGCAAAAGTTCGGTTCCGTTGCTTCTACAGATAATAATTGAACACACGAGAATGAAAAGTGGATATGAACCATTTTGGGCTAAAATGAGTTTTATGAAGTTTACTATTCCTTGTTACTTAACGCATCGTTAGGTATGAAAATTGTACATCTCCGATTCGTTTTTTTGCTGCTATGCGAAAAAGCTTTATGATATACCAATACCAATCAATCCATTAAAGCTAAAAAATATGAAAGAGTTGGAAGTGTATATCACTTAACTTGGTACCATGATTTGACAAAGGCACGCAGAGATGTTATTCCAGAAGGTGAAGCTCCAGAAGAAAGCGTGACTGAAGACGACGAATCTGATTCAGAATAAAGTTAAACGGTATAAAATACAATAAAATATTGTCAAATTCTCAAAAAATGTCAGAAAATGTCAAAAAAATGTAAAAGTCTCAATATAAAACGTTTTAATGTGTATTTCTTCTTAACATACCCTTTGTATCCAGCTGCTATTAAAAAAATCTAAAAATGTGTATGAAAACAGGACATATCCGAATCTTAAAAAAACCGTAACATAGTAATTAATTTTTTAAAATCAATATATACTGCTTCGTTATCATACATATATGTGTATAAACGTTCTAAAATCATTGTTAGCAAAAAAATCTAACTCAATTAGATATAAACTGTTTTTTGTTCTCCTGTAAAATTACCTTTTTGGTTTATATCCACTTTTCATTCTCAAGTCTTCAATTGTCATCGGAACATTCGCATATTATGAAACAAGCCGTTGTTTCTACAGGGATTGTTTCGCTATCGATTATATTGTTGTGCATTTCCAATAAAGCACCAACTTTGCGTCTTTCTCTTGCTTAAATGGTTTTGTAGAGATCTTTATTTCTACAAATTATTGTTGCTTCTAAAAATTTTCATTTATTGGATCATTTGTTTGGAGAGTATGCTTTGATTCCGGATTAGGGCCTAATTAAGTCTTACAAGCGATTTAGTATGCATGAAATTCATAAAGAGATGACTAATGAATAGGGTGCAATAGCGTGATGGAATTTTTAGGAAGTATAGAAAGTACAGGCTGGCGTACGAATCGTGCTACTGTCAACCGTCTGCTGTCAGTAGGGACCGTTATTTAGATATGTTGTAGTAGTTTTTTTTCTTCAGAACTACGTCGAAGACTTATCCGTTTCAACACCATTTGGTTCGAGCAAGGTGGAGCAACTACACATATAGCCAGACCGGTCATGGAGGAGCTCCAACGAAAATTCCCAGAAACTCCAGTTTCCGCTGACTCTCAAGGTCATCCGACCTGAGGGCACCAGACTTTTATTATGGGGTTATTTCAAGCACGAGGTACACAAAATGAAATGAGTCGAAGGAATTTGACTGAATTGAAGCACTCCCTTAAAATAATAATTGAGGCGATCCCGGCTTTAACCCTTCAGGCCACAATGAATAATTTTCTGATCAGGTGTTGCATATGCGTAAATGAGCATGCAGGTCATTTACGGCCTATCACCTTTAAAAGCAATTAGTTATAATAAATAACTGAAATTAATTTCTCTATACAATACAAGAAAAAAAAACGACATTCATTGATTAAAAAAAATATATTTGAATTCCTTATTGTATCACAATTGGTGCACCATGCTGTATTGTATGGTATGGAAGGTCGTTGCTTTCCAAATATGGTATGGAAAGTCCCAGATTGTATTATGTTGTGCGATAGTAAACATATCACGTTAAGTCCAGCAGCGTTATATCGAAATTAGAATATCCTATAGAGCTATGTTCGACTGCGACCAAGCCTTCTCCTGAAATCCACACTTTAAGAGAGTTTAATTTTCGGTTAAGCTGGCGCATATAATGAGCTTAGTTTAGGCAATGTCATGGATTATTTTCACTTTGGAGACATTTCCACTTAGGGGAACTCCATGAGAAAAAGCTCAAACAGATCAAGTCGCAATGCAGAATTCCATTGTTGCAACAGCTGTTTAGCACGTAGCGCTATTCTGTTGGAATTATTTGATCAATGGTGGCAGTAAACTATCATCATCATCAGTGATTTTCTACTGATTTATTGTCGTTCATACGCAAATGTGCTTCCTCAATAGAGATAATTTCGATGATCATTGTTGGCACAACAGAATACCCATCTCGATAATATAATAAATATTAAATATAATAAATATTTCGGAATATTTGGAACACGGTGGAAATGTTGTTTACTACAAACACAATGGATTTTGGGAGAAAACACTTTTTCGTAAGTTAAGGCAGAATGGCTTTTTTATTTCACGCACCAAATGTTAGACACTGTATGTTTGGTCGAAAATAAAGTGAATTTTGTAATTAGAAAAGTGAAGAATATTTGAATATTAATACTTTAGCTTATTTACTAGGCAATAAACAACTGCCAATGTCTTCAGCTTTTCCCAGTAGTCACTAAAAATCATTTTGTCAAAATATCTTCAGAACATATAATTCATCAAATAATTCTCAAATATTGTAGAAGAAACTATTTGATCTAACTTAAGCAAAAAACGGGGATATTACGCTTAGTTTTAACTATTACTTCAAATACACGTGGGCTATTTGTAGGCTCATATTAATAAAGTAACATCTGTTAGCAAGCAATACTCTCCTTTTTATCTCTCGACAAACAAAAATCCGACTGTACCAGATATTGGTTCTACCTGTCTCGTTAAATGGTGCAGAATCCTGGGTTATGACGCAAACGGATGAATCAGTACTGGCAGTTTTTTAGAGAAAAATACTCCGGAAAATATATGGACCCATCATCGTTAGCGGAAAGTATCAGCGTCGACATCGATGTGGTCAAACGCATTAATATACAGCAATTGCGTTGGCTGGGTCATGTTATGCGGATGGACCCAAACGCTTCGGCATAGAAAGTTTTCGACAACGAACTCGATGGACGGTGAAGAAGACAGTGACCGAAACTCCGTTGGAAGGACCAGGCTTTTGAAATACTGTCGAAGCTTGGTGTGACAAATTGGAAGAGAGGCGTAGAAAATCGAAGCACTTGAAATTATTTTCTACGGGCGGCGTATAATAGATAAGTATGTCTATTCCACCACCTAAGAATATATTAATAAAGTAGATAATAATTCAGTATCATATGAATTATACCAAAATTTTATTTGTCCATATGCTTGAGTATAAATCTGAGAACATATGTAAGTATGACGCAAAAAATAGTCAATCGATTGGACTGGAATGTTACAAATATTTAAACTTATTCTAAAGGATTATTGCAAAAGAATTCATTTCGTAAAGATTTTCCTATTAATTCCTAGATACATTTCTTCTTAATTGACATGCATAAAATCAGGCCCATTCATAGATCGGGAGAAAATCAAGAAAACCGAAAATTAATAAAAAAAAAATAATAGTAATAATAATAATAATTTGCCATATTTCGCACAAGAAATGATATTTTGTGAAACTATTCATATTGTATATTTTTCTGACTGTCCGCAATCAAAATATCTACATTTTCTAAAAAAGCTCGACACACTTGACATATTTTAACCCACCTCAATTTCAACAACATTTTATTATTGAGGTGTTGTTGTTGAGAAGGCGAAGAGTAAACCATCAACGGCGAATATTACGCTAGTCTATTGCAGCATTTGGGTGATGAAATTATGGGAAAAGTCCACAGTTGGCGAAAAAGAAAGTGTCGTTTCATCAAGGCAATGCTCCAGCTCACATATCCACTATTGCGATAGCCAAAATCAATGAATTAAAGTTCGCATTGCTTCGCCAAATTTAGCTCCCTCGGACTATTTTCTATTTCCAAACTTGAAAAAATGGCTCGGTTGTAAAAGATTTGCCAACAATGAAGAGGTACAGTCTGCGGTTAATGACTATTTTAAGGAGTTTGACAGTTCTTACAATAAACAGAGTATAGAAGCTATTGAATGTCGCTGGAAAAAGTGTATCGCGCTAAAACGAGCTTGTGTTGAAAACTAAAGAAAGTTTTCCCAATTTTTGTGTCTTTTTCGTTAAGTCGGCTAGTTTCGGGACCGACCTCGTACGTTTTCAGCGACTACAGAGTGTCCGTCCAGAAGATATACAACTTTGTTCGTTTATAATTTTTTATTAAATAAAAGAGAATGGATCTTATATTAATAAATGTTTTATTTAAAGTCAGCAATTATGTACGGAACACAATATCAGATAAATGTCCGCCTCTGTTAGTCTCACAAATGCGCGCCCTTTTGAGCACATTTTTCATTACATTCTCACACATTTCACGCGGTATTTCATTAATTTCATCACGAATATTTTGTTTGAGTTGCTTAAGCGTTTCTGGTTTGTTTGCATAAACCTTGCCTGCCGTGGAAACCAATCGACATCACCATTTCTTGAAATAGCTTGTTGTGGAAAGAGGTCTCGCAGTAATTCCATTGTAATTCTGGTTGTATGCGATGTGGGACCGTCTTGTTGATACCACATGTTAATCAAGCCCAAAGCATGCAGTTGTAGTGTTAAAAAGTTTTCAATCATATCACGATATCGCTCCCCATAGACAGTTACCGTTACGCCGTTTCCAGTTTCATAGAAGTAACATCCAATGATACCTCCTGACCACACCAGACTGTCCTTTTAATGCATGCAAAGGTGATTGATGAATAATTTGAGGGTTTTCCATTGCCCAGAACCGACTATTCTGTTTATTCACATATCCATTCAAATGAAAATGCGCCTCGTCACTCATTATGATTTTTTCATGAAAATCGGGATTGTCATGGGCGAGCTGTAACATCCTATTGGTATATGTATGGCGGCGTAAATGTCCATGCTTGGCCCTATCAGCTACAGACCCTCTTTCTTCGAAATCATTCACTATAAGATAAATAGTGCGTCTTGTTGGCACGTTGTTTCTCCCAAAAATTTCACGAAAATTTCTCATCGTCACAGTAATCGATTGATTTTGATAAAATGTTTTAACGGTTAAAACACTTTGGTTTATCGTATATTTTCCCATAATAAATTTGCCACGTCTCTACTTCACGACCGCCAAATATGAACTGTCAAATTAATGTTTACCAAAATAGCCGCAAAACAATGTAATGTCATCTCGACGGACACCCTGTATAATAAAACAAAAATTTAATCATAATTTAAATAAAGCATATATTTCCTCCCCCTTGAATTCCTAATAAATAGATAAAGTAACGCACCCTAACTTGAGGATATTGAAAGCGTTTCATAAAATTTTAATCAAACTGAGGAAATCTTAAAAGTTGAATTTCAGTTTAATTTAAAACACGTATTTTAAAAACTCTCTATTATAATTATATAGGTACATTTATAGAATTTTCGTGGAATCTGTGATTCTTTTCCAGTGCTTCTTGGAAATTTAATTAACAAACAATAATGAACATTTGCATACAACGACAACAATGATCGCAGTAGATAACATTCAAATGCAGGAGAGAGAGATACAAATAATTATTTAAATTTCAAATACTTATCAGTATATTCATTAACACATTCAGTGCTTGCGAGCACAGGAAGCTTCCATTGGGAGTGGCACTTACCTTTTCTGTGTTGGTTTGGAAATAGTAGACCAGAACAAACATCCATATGACGCTCACGAATACAATCAACTTTACATTACGACGCATAGTGACGGCAGAGTAATTTGCGGATGACTCTTTGCAAAAGCGACGTGTGAAAATGAGGCAGCTACTATGATGCTGCGTGTTATAGTTGGTGATGATGTGACCTCTGTTGTATGTAAATGCTCTGTATATTTATAACTTAATCGCTGGATTTTTCTTATTAATTTTTGGAATAATTTACGCTTTTTGGCAGTTATTTTGTGATATTTTTTGTTACAATTTTTTTTTTTTTTGTAATTTTTGGTGTTATTGCATTAAATCTAAAAATAGATTGAAAGATGAAAAAATAAAAATAATTAAATACTGGTTTGATACAAATAATGTTAGCATACACCACTTAATTTTACAGATTTTATTATGCATAACTTTATCATTTCTCTATGTAAATATTTAAACAATGTTAATTCCATTCGTTATCGCATCTCGTTTATTTTCATTTCAGCTGCGAAATTATCATAAAGATTACACAGTTTAGCAGAAGGTTAAATTATATTTTATTAAGAGCAATCATTGCCCGCAGGCGTCTGGATGAGAGGAGTGCAATAAAACTTGATCATTTTAATAACAGCTTCATAAAGGTAATAATGAATTAGTTAATCTAAAGAGAGTAAAGCGGTTTGCTCAAATGTTCGAAAGCGATGAGCTTGTATCCCCAATGAAATGAAGAAATATGTAAGGAGTAAACGCGATTGGTTTGCATTGAAATAAGCGAGAAACACTTCTGTTTGGGAAACCAGCTCCCAGAGCAATCATATCTTTTCCACCACACACCTGAATGTATATGTATATGCCTATGAACCGTGTTTGATGCCCTACACATAACACTTTTATACCGTACATTTGTGATTCAGGGCATACTGAGCTTGTGCAGAAGTTATATTTTGATGATGTCAGACTTTGTTACGCCGATATTGGCCTCAGAGTGAAATTAAGCCGGATCAGGCTTCTTTTTCTTGGCGTGAATAACTCCCTTTACTCTACCCCTACACATTAACACAAAATTAAATTTCATTACATACAAGTCAACATACTATGATCGAGTGAAAGATCTCGCCCTCCATTCTCGTCCTATTCCAACTGTAGACACGAAAATTCACGAGTTCTTTCACGGCTCCTAAATCCCGCCACGCGTATTATGATCAAGTGAAAGATCACGCCTTCCAGCTGCGGCCTATCTCAACTATAGACCCTAGGATCCACGACTTATTTAATGGCTCCTAAATCCCGCCAGGCCTATTACCTATCCTTTATTATACCACCGACCTCATCACGTATCTATTTTTGTGATCAAACTACCGATCGCAGCTGTTAACCAATTAAGAAAAAAATTATAATATTTATATTTTTAAAAATGAGAGACATCTGTTCTTATTTTAAAATGGTGCCCATAAAAAAGGGGAATTTGACAATATAAAGTAAATATTAATTGGTTGAATTGGCAATGGTTAGTATATTCAACTATCGTTCGCATGATCGCAGTTTAATCCCGCATACAGCCATAGATCATTATTTGAGCGGCAATCACTTCGATGAGTCCGCCGAATACTTTGAGTAGTCGAGTAATCGATAAGGCTGGTAAATGTTTTTTTAAGTTTGACGTTCGTTATCGTCATTAAACTGCAGGTCCCGCTAAGTGAGTCTGAAAACAGAATGCTTACTAAATGTGAGAAGCTCTCCCATATCTCATTCGTGGGATGCGAAAGAAATATATTTTTTATAGACTGGAGCAAAGACAATCCCCTTTAAAAATGAAACATATCGTGCCACGTCTCCATATAGTTCACATATAAATCTATCGACCAAGCCTGGCTTTATCGCATATAAAATCCATGGTTTTCATTGGAATTTGATTGTGTTCAGTACATACAATTTGATTAAGTTAGAAACAATTACTGTTGAAAATAAAGAGTATAGATACACAGCTGCGGTCAAAAAAATAGCACCAAGGCTAAAAAAAAATATATGTAGACTATTATCTTGCAATAGTGTTTGCTGATTAAGTTCAAAATGTAGCATTAGACACTTAAGAAACTGTAAAACTATATGGAATAAAAAACATTAAATTTTCTTTTTATTTTGATACAAAATTTTATTTTTTTCAAAAGAACTTAAAAAACAAGCAATCAAAAAATAGCACTTCAGTTCAATTTTTGTTAATAGTATACATTTAACTAAGCACTAATTAATAAAAAAAAAACAATATATTATGAATTCACTACTTCTCGCGTATTATTTATTTATTATAATCAATACTTCGTGGCATTTCCTTCATTAGCAACAACCTCAGCGCAACGTTTTGTCATTGAATTAACCAGATTCTGGCAATGTTTCACCGGAATTTCGTTCCATAATGCTTTACCGCGTTCCAAAGCACTTCATTGCTCGTTGGTTGAATTTGAGCAACTCCTTTTTTAATATCTGCCCATAAATTCTCAATGGGGTTGAGGTCTGGGCTCTAGGCGGGCCACTCCAACGCATTGATATTCATGTCTTTAAACCACTTTGTTACAAGTTTGCTGGTATGTTTAGGGTCGTTATTTTGCGGCATTTCGTCTGAAGCATAGGGCAGCATAACTTCTTGAAGGATATTAACATAATGGTTTTATTCATTATGCTTCTTATCCAATGTATGGGTTCTACACCATATTAAGAGAAGCAGGCCTATACCATTTATTAGACCCACCGTGTTTTATAGTTTTTATAGTATAATTTGGGTTGTATTCGGCATAGGGGGGTTTTCTAACGTAGCAACGTGACCCTTTGCCACCAAATAAAACAATTTTGGATTCATCTGTCCAAAGCACATTTCTCCACATTTGGCTGCAAATTTCGATTGCAAATTTCAACCTTTTAGCAACGTGCTTACGAGATAGGAATGGCACTTTTCGAGGACTAAATGCATTTAACTTGTTGTCTCGCAATCTCCGGAGAATGGTATCGACACTTGCAGCTACAGCAAGTTCCTTCTTAAGCTCTGTAGCTGGCTTGAATGGATCCGTCTTTGCCTCTTTGACCAAATGTTTAACCACTGAGGGCGAAAAAACGCGTTTTCGTCCTCGTTTTTCTGGTTTCTGGGTAAATTTCAGTGCGTTGATAATCATTTTGTTTGAGCAGCCAACTAATTTTCGGATTTCCGAATATGGTTTGTTTTCAGAAACCATGTCTTTTAACAACACGTTTTTCGTGCATGCAGTACTTTCCAAGCCCCATTCTGACGAATGTATATTAAAATAATCAATAGATATTATGAATTGCAATATGAATTTACCTTACCTTTAGTGTTTTTCACTTTTATTTTAATTATTAAACCAACATTTATTTTGTTTAACGATTTTTTCATACAAGGTGGTATTTTTGTGACTGCACTGATGTTAAACTTTTGTGAAATGATCGATCATTTCTAAAGAACCGTTAGCTAAGTTGAGAAAAAAAATTTCTCTTAAAGAGAGTAAACAGAGTACTACGTCATCGCTTAGTTATGTTCAAATAATAAGCACAGAATTTATTTTTTTCATTGGTATGCAAATAGATTTCAACGTTGGTGCTATTTTTTTGACCGGCACGTATGCATATCCGTTTTCATATAGCCTATGCCAAAACGTCACAACCAAGCTTTGTTTTCTCTCTTCCTAAATGCCAAAGTCTTCCTTAAAATTTGATCGTCTTTAGTGACTTTAACTTTGATGGGCCCAAGACGATCTTCATGGAAAATGGAAATTATTGTTCTATTTTTTCAATAATTTTCATGAAAGTTTGAAGGTATATATGTATCACTTGACACAACAACCAATACAGAAATTTTAGTTTGGTGAATTTACTTTTACAAACCTGCAAACATCCTTTTATGTTGGGGCAAAAGAGGGTAGAGAATGAAGATAGTGGTAAATTAATAGATTATTTTTAAAAATTGCTGTATTTGAAAGCACATTACAAAAAAAAATCCAAATTATATATTAATACTTTCTAATAATGTACTGTCTTTTGTTTAGAAATTTAAAGAAAACCATTAATTTTTGCCTAATCGGCTAATTTGTATGTGAGGCACCCTAAGGGTGAGCTTAATGAACACTCGATGCGTGCTAAATTATACAAAATTTAGCACAATAGAATAAACGACACAAACATTGTAAAATATGGAATAAGTGGAAGGTAACATAAATGGCAAGAATTACATATAATCTTATCCAATCAACAACAATTTAGGAAACGCCAGTCTCTGAATTTACCTGAGAATAAGTAAATTTCTATAATTCGATCAATTTGTATGGAAGAAAATGGCAATGCAGTCCATTTTCATTCTCAAAATTAGGTTTATTAAATACATGATATGTACAAAATTGGGCTGCATGATACGAAACTAAAACTAAATGAATTAAACCTGTCATTTGTACGAGAGGTATAAGAAAGGGTGTGGCTATGTGATTGGAATAATAACCAAGCAATGGAAAGTAATACATACAATGATTAAAATTCGAGACACTGTACAAACTACGAGTTACAGGAGAAAAACTGAATTGTCAATTTGTAAGGAAGGTACCAGAACAAGCGGAGAAGACAATGTTTTAATTTTAGCAAACCCTTAACACATTCTAAATTTCACTGAATTTCTTGCAACTTATTAAAAGATATGAAAATAAGAATATGTGGTCTCAATTGGTCGTACGAGTATATATGATTGGAGGAGGTACCAAAAAGGACATGGTTAATTGGTTTTGGTTAATTCCAAGTTTTACCACCCGTTATAGAAAAACTCACTATACAAATTTATGTGTTGTTAATCTCAATAGTTGAGGAGTTACAGAAGAAAGTGGAATATCGAAAAAAGATCAATTTGTATGGGAGAAACCAGAAGCGGTAGATGGATATTGTGCATTTACAAAATCCGGCTATGAGTTATAGTTTGGCGAAATATTAGGTTATGCTAAGTTCTATGCAGTTTAGTCAAATTTTACAGCAGTTATTCTGTCTACAAGCCAGCCAAATGGCCGGACATCTTTCAATCGACCAAGGAAGACGTGAAACTCATTCAGTCAAAAGATACTCAGTACTTTAGACGCCTCATTTGGGGTGCTACAAATGATATACACTTTTATTCTTTGGGGTTAAGGTAAATACATGGTGTTATTTCACAATAAGATGAACTATATGAATATTTTAATTGGCAACTTTTTTACGACGAACGTGTACATCGTCCAACGTAATACATTACAAATGGCATATTTTATAAGAATCGATCGGCCGAACTGTTGCGCCTATATTGTAATATCCCCGGAAGTATTGAATTCATAACCATCTTTGCATATTTTTGTTACAAGTTAATATATGCCTTCTTGCTCATGTTCCCAAGACAGTAGTTATGTGTCTGGCCCTCAACAATAAGTTATGCAAATGCAACACTAAATTATTTAATACATGCTATGGGTTTAAGACAACCGTTCACAATATGTTATATCCGCATGAATTAATGGCATAAAGCGCTGCTGCACCGCATTGCTTTTGTTTTGAATAAAAATGTGTCTAATAATTCCGTCACGGATTCGATGATGAAGGGTATCTTTGTTTCCTCAAATCTAATACAATCTAATGACCAATATTACGTATTTACATAATCACCAATTTTAGTTAACTGGAAGTCAACCCATATGTAAGTTTGTCAACATATACCAAACAATAACTTAATTGCTCAATAATTTCCATAAATTGTTAACGAATCTGCCCCTTCCCAACCCAAAAGTATTTGTCGCGGCGTAAAATTTGTTTGTTTGTGATTGTTATGTGCTATTGGGTATAAACATAATTTATTACATGCATATAAAATACTATCAAGCATGAAATATAATTTGTTTTACATATTATTTTTTCCAAGAGTTTGGCATAGATAACTTCACTGTCTTTGTCGATCCATCAAATGTTCAAATGTTGGTTTTAATTCGAGTGTTATTTTCTTCCACGCATTTGTAGACAAATCAAATGCACCGATCTTAAACCTTGAGTTGTGTTCGAGTTGCGTGAGAAATTCTTTGCATATTCACAAGTTTTATTATGATCCTTATATACTATTTGATAAAAGTTCAAACATTTACGATAATCAATAATAACACAATGCAATAACCGATAATGCGGATAGACATAAGTTGCGCCATTAGCCTATCTTGTGCTTGAAGTCCACATATTCACAACTAAGCTCAAAATTCATATTTAATTGGTTATACGACGTTATTCATATGGTGGTTTCAAAACCTTCGGTCTGGCAAGACCGTCAGCTGTTAAATACCTGTCATCTAAAGTGTTATTTATTTAGGGAAAGACTCGCCATTTACGAATATAGATCGCTTAACAATTGAAGAACGCGTAAAAATAGTCGAAACTTACTACAAAAATAGTGATTCAAACGTGAGCACTTTTCATGTATTACGGAGTGATTATAGTCGTCTTAATCGACCTACTGTGTAAGGAATTGACAAGATTAAAAAGAAATTTGAAGGGACTGGAAGCGTTACAGATGTGGTCAGGCCTGTGCATCATCGCAATGTATACTTCTTTTTCTTCTTAGGTGACGACTGGAATAGACATACTTATCTATTATACGCCGAACGCAGAAAATAATACCAAGCTCTTTGATCTACTGCGCTTCTTCTCCAATTCGTCACAACAAGCTTCGACAGTATTTTAATAGTTTTCCTTCCTTCCAACGGAGTTGTGATCGGCCTGTTCTGCGCCGTCCATCGAGTTATTTATCGAAAAATTTTCATGGCAAAGCATTTGCCGATGCCGGCATATAGCTCATGCAGCTCACTGTTCATGCGGCGCCGATACTCTCCGCTAACAATAATGGATATTTCGCGGCGTATTTTCCTCCCGAAAACTGCCAGTACTAATTCATCCTTTGGCGTCATATATTTGAGTCAGGATTCTGCGCCATATTGCAAGACAGGTAGAATCAATGTCTGGTACAGTCGGATTTTTATTTGTCGAGAAAGGGCTTTATCATTGAACCGCTTGCTTAGCCCATAGTAATATCTATAAGCGAGCAATATCTTCCTCTTTATCTCCATGCTGACATCATTCGTTTTGTTTACAGCGGAACCGAGGTAGATGAATTCTTCCACCACTTCAAAATTATAGTTATCAACGTTTACACAGCGTCCCAAACGAGTAGACTCATGGTTCGTTGAAACCAATAACTTTGTTGTGTCCTTGTTTACCACCAGACCCATTTTTGCTGCTTCCTTCTCGATGCTTGAGAAAGCTGCAGTAACATCTCGCAGTTTTCTGCCAATGATGTCCATGTCATCCGCATATGCGAGTAACATATGGCTTTTGCTACAGATGGTACCAGGCGTGTTAACTGCCGCTTTCCTCATAATCTTCTGCAACAGTATGCTGAAGAGGTCGCACGATAGACTGTCGCCCTGCCTAAATCCTCATTTGGTGTAAAAAGGCTTGCTGAGATCTTTACCTATTTTTACTGAAGACGTGTCAGTCATCATCATCCTACAAAGACGTAAAAGCCTCGTATGAATTCAAAATTCGGACATGGCCTCATACAGTTCTTGTCGTATCGGGCTGTCGAAGGAAACTTTATAATCCACTAAAAGATGGTACGTGTCGATCTGTTTTTCTTGGGTCTTCTCCAAAATTTATCGTAGTGTGAATATCTGGTCAGTTGTTGATTTACCATGTCTAAAGCCACACTGATAAGCTCCAATCAGGTCAGTTAGAATCGGCTTTATTTTTTCACATATTACCCTCGATAGGACCTTATAAGCATTGGATAAAAGACTAATACCGCGATAGTTTTTACAAACACTTGGATCGCCTTTTTTAAACACAGGACATAGTGTACTCAAATTCCAATAATCGGGAATGTTTTCCTCGAGCCAGATAGTATTTAGAAGCTGATGCAGACTGTTTATCAGGGGAATGTACGCAATACCCAAAATATAGTTTCTGTTAGCGCTATGGCCGAATGATAACCAACATTTTTTGACCTGCAATTAAAGATTATCAATTGGACGAAATGTGGTTTCAGCAAAACGATGTCAATGGATACACAAAACGACGGACTTTATTTCATGAGAATTTCCAAAAAGCGTAATTTCACGTTTTGGCGAAGTCACTTGGTCACCAGGATCATGCGATTTGACGCTGTTAGACATATTTGTGGAGTTACGTCAAAGGATAATCCCCAATCATTGGAGCATTTGAAAGCCAACATTCGTCAAATTATCACCGAGATACCGAATCAATATGTGCGACAAAGTGGTCTACAACTACCTCAAAAGGATCCACTGCTTCAACCAATCTACAGGCAAGGTACAAGCATTGTAATGAAATAAAGGTTTAATCGAAATCATAAATTGCTTTATGTGTGTTTTATTTAACTTTACTTTACAGATAAATAGATAACCCGATACAATGCAAAAAAAAAAAAAAAAATATTAGCCATAAAATTTTGATGTTGAATTATTTGTATACATATATATTAAGAACACCTAATTTATTCCAAAACACGTTTACCATAGTTTAATATGTACTTATGAAAGTTGTTATTCTCTTTAACATATTATTTATAACTGCATATTTTGCCAAAATCTATGTGGTCACTAAATAAACTAAGCGAAATAAGCATTATATAGTTGTATGTTATCCCTGATAAAAGTATAGTAGTAGGTGGTTTACGGTAGTAATACAAAAAGCTCAACAGGGTCAAGCACTTTTTATTATGAATTCATGATTTATGAAGTCGACTGATATTTATTTAAAATGTGCGAAAAATTTATGAATTAAGGGGGAAAATTGTGATTTGAATTACAAAGGTAACATTAGGGAACAACATACCTGAAGCTATGATTTAGCGAATCGAATAAGAAATTTTGAAAATTGTTTAGTTTCCCGGGGCCAAAACATGAATATTTTATAATATAATTATAAAACATAAACATCATTCGGCACCATTAAACCATTGAACTTCATGGAGTCCATAAAGAAACTCTGCTGGAATCCATTTTTTAGGTAAAAATGAACACATGAAAACAAATGAAAAGTAGCTTATTTTTCTTATCTCCACAAGTTGTTTTAATTTCATAAACCTTATGCGAAACCAAGAAGATTTTATGAACATTAATTAAATTAAATTGAACTACAATAAACTTCTCCATATTTTTATAAGCTGCACAAGCACATTTATATCTCTAAAGTGCACCATAAATTTGGAAACTTATCTCATCCATAAACTGTAGTAAAGCACTCGCACACATATGCCAAATTTAATACATAAACTAAACCTTTCACTTATTTCTTCATATTATCCACATATAGCTCTTGTCAATAAAGTGCATTTGATATGTACTGCATAGTCTAAGGTAGCTAAAGTAAATAGTTAAATTGCATACTTTTGGGAGTTAGGTATATCTACGCAATACGAGCGCGTTTAAGACATAAGGTAGGTTTGCAAAGCAAAGTACCTAAGGCTCTGAAGTTAATAAAATTCCTATTGCTTAGCAATTGCTAGATTGTTCAAAATGAAAATTTTCTGTCTTTATATTGGGTTTTCTTAATGAAATAAACCACAACAAATGACTTGAATATAAATGAGTTTTAAAGTTGTTGTTAAAGGTTTTGTTATCAGCAAGCTCGTATAGATCATTTTGCCTATTGCTGTAGGAAAACTAAAAACAGATTTTTGTGTATTGGTTACAACTAAGAAACATTGGCAATTTTGCTTAGAGCTTTCGATTGCAATTGTTGTGGGTTTTTGATGTCATAATTTATTATTCCCCATAGGTAGAATAAAAAATCTATTTATGTGTAAGCCAGATTTAGATTATGTGTAAGGATAGATTTGGAGTAAATGATAATAGTTAAGATTGAAAAATATCTAAATTCACTAAAAAAATGTGAAATGTTTTTTTTATCTGCTTATCTTAACAACAAGAATTTAAATATTGAATAAATGGGTGAATAAATAAATGGACAAAACTGAAGGCAAGTTTAAGGCAAAATGTATTTTTATACATTCATGCGATAGCATATTTGCGGTACACCCAGAAAAAAGTGTTTAAAGTACCAAAAATATTTTGTGTTTCATGACTTACCAAGTCGGCTGAGCGATGTCCGCCTCACTGGCGGGTAAACAAAACTGCCGAAAATTTTTATGACACTTCTTACAACTTTTTTGCAACCTAATATTTTGCCAGATCGCAAACAAATTGAACTATTTTCCGAAATTTTGTCTTTCCTCGGTTATTCCTAATTTGTAGCAATTTTGTCAACTGCTTTAGTCTACGATGTTTTTCCATTAATGACAAATAATTCGCAGACTGCAGCGATTTGAATTTTTATGCACCATTTTAGTCTATGATTCTTGGTAAGACCATACCTGTCACTTCTAGTACCTTTCATACAAATGACCTATTTCATCCAAATATTAAAAAGTTCATACATCTTCTACCTGGCTGCACTAAATTCAGTCAATTTTACGATCTTTCTATTGCTTTGCTGTATAAATATACATCAGATTTCAGAATATCGATCAACTAACCGTATGCTTTCTTGTACCTCCAACACAAACGACCTATATAGAATCATTCCTAAATTCATATCTTCTATCCGGATGCACTCAAGTCAGCAGAATTTGGAACATCTTAAGATTTTACCACGAAGTGTCTGAAAATGAAAATTGACCGCAATGTTACATCCCCTCTGGCACTTTCCATGCAGATTGGCCGAATTTGCGAAAATCAAAAATTCTTCTCCAGTAACTTCTAACATGCCGGCTCCAGCGACCTGCATTATATATACAAATTTTGGAAGAAATAGATTGAGCAACCTAGCTTCTTCTGGTACCTCGTATATGACCCATATAACACATATATTTTTAGCTTCATATCTTTCAAGAAGTTACACTGAATTTAGGAAAATTTGCGTTTGACAATTTTGTTAGTGAGGCTGGGATTGTACTGCAGTGCCATGACCATTCGGGCAGCTCCCATATAAATCGACCGATATAGCAAAATTTAATTTTCTTTCTGTAAACAGTAATGCGACTGCAGTGACTAGCATTATTGTCAATAGCATTTAATTGTAATGCTTGGCAAAATGAAAAAAAAAAACACTATATCTGGTATCTAACGTACAAAATACCCACTTTAACCCACAACTCTTGGATTGATTTCTTTCACCAGACAGAAATTTCTGTACTGATTTTTATAGCTCAACGATTTCTAGCTAATACGAAACTGGCTCCAACCACTTTCACATTAATTTGGTAGAACTGTTTGGGTGTCTGGGAATTCAACATTGATTTTGGATATCGAACAGATCTCCATACTATATCATGAGAAAATGACGCTACGTGGCACATGGAATGATGAGCAGCGGCTGATATATGCGCGTAAACTTGTAACCCCTTCGTTCATTATAAGGACCATAGCGTAAAGGTCCTTATCTAGAATATCCGCGGGAATGTGGATATGGAATGTGGAAAAACTCTGGCATAAAAATATGCCTGTCATACAGAAAACCACACGCCAGAGATTAAAATATTTACTCGTAACTGACGTAGAGACTGAAAGCGGAAATAGTTTCGCATTTTGCAAAAGCAACGTTATTTGAACACAATCAAACAAAATTTGTATAGATAGTCTTTTTCGAAGAGCAACATTACTGGACTCTGTCTGGAGAACTGAAAATAGAACACAGTACTTGCTTTAACAAACCAACATAATTTTATCAAATTGTAACTTTGTGTATGAGTGTGATTTTATGTTTCTCTTTTGTTTGCACAACGCTTGTAAATGCTCATGTTTATAACTAAATGTAATCACCTTTTAGACAACTGACAAAATGTTTTTTTGCATAAAACTTGAAATTAAATTTCTTGTCTCTTGGCAATTTTTTCCCAACTTTCCTTATAGACTTGAAACATCCATCTTGAAGTTAAATTGAAATATGATTACGTTTGCGTCTGTAAAATAACAATGCTGTGACCATATCATACATTTCTTAAGTACGCTTTAAGTGTCGAATCATATTGATAGTCTTTGTTTTTTATCTTCTTGTCTCGATGTTGCTTCTTCAGAGCGAAACAATGATGTTGTAATTTTTTTAATCGCATTAAACACAAAGGTGATGTCACTGACAGATTGTCAAAATTCAACCATTCTCTAAACAGTCGAATTCATACAATTTGATGTTTAAAAAAAAATTGTTCTTTTTTTGGTATACATCGTACCAAATGTTTAAACATTTGAAGTACAGGGTGGCTGATGAATGTTGCCGCATTATGAAACGCAAATAACTTTATTTTTGTTATGATGACAGAAATGTATATACCAAATTAATTTTCTCAAATCATAATTTTTAGATCACCTCCGAAGTATAACATTTTAATGACATTTTCATAAACCGGTCATAAATTCAAGAATAGCACCCTTGTTATACTATGGTTTCCGCCGGTCTGGCAAAACTGTCAGCTGTTAGATACCTGTCATCTGAAGTGTTATTTATTTAGTGAAAAATATTTTGGCCCACTGTGCAAAAATTCCAACACATGCGTCAATAAGACGTATACCGCTGGATAGATCTCAACACATAGCTTCTGAAACAGTGGTCCATATATTTCAGAAGAATTTCAGAACCTGAGATTCTTCGATTTTATTTTTCCTCTAGTAAAAAAAATTTGGCCCACTGTGCAAAAAATAGGGGTAAAATAAAATTGAAGAATCTCAAGTTCTGAAATTCTTCTGAAATATAAAGACCACTTTGTCCGAAGCTATGTGCTGAGATCTAGCCAATGGTATGGTGCTAGCAGTCAGGCACAGTGAGCAAATATATCGATACATAACTTAAGTTTTAACTCATTACAACTTCGTTGTTTCACACTTGTTTTACATAGAGAAGGTGATGCTTACAGTCTGAAGTATTTTCTTCCATTATTGGTGGTTTGATTCTAATATATTACTCCACTTCGTAAAAAATATTACTTTTATTTATAATCCCCAAAATTAGTGCGTTAATAGAGCTCTGTTAACTCAATAACGGAGGTCGGCAAATACAGTCGGTTTTTGGCTTTGCTAGTTAGATTCCGAATCTATCTTCACGCACATCATTATGGGGTAATTATAATCATCATAATCGACATACTGTTCAAAGAATTGACCAGATTATAAAGAAATTTGAAGAGAATGGAAGCGTCACAGATTTGGCCGGGCCTGTGCATCATTGTAATGTAGGCACTGCCGAAAATTTCGCTTCTGTTAGTAAAAGTGTGGCGGATGATCTTAATTTCAAATCAGAGTTCTATAGACAAATGATAACAGACTTTTTTGGACTGCAATTGAAGATTATAACCTGGATGATATGTGGTTTCAACCAGACGGACCCACAAGCCACACAACACGACCGATTTTGACTTTATTGCATGAAAGTTTCCAGGAAGCGTAATTCCGCATTTTGGCGTCAAAGACCGTACTTACGCAAATTGTCCCCAAAAGTTGGAGCATTTGAAAACCAACATTCGACATTTGTCTTATGTGTGTTTTATTTAACTTTGCTTTTGAAACCACAAAATGGATAACCCGGTATAAAGTTTAGTTATGACTAAGTTCTAAGAAGTTTCACAAAGGTTTACAATAGTACGCCGTGTATAACATATTGCCAGTATGAGAGACGCACGTGGTCTCATCAAACACAGTTGGTCAAAAGATACAACACAGGTACTTTAAACGCCTACTTCTGGCTGTTACATGTTTTGGCGTATCATAATCTACAAACCTCCATTCTCTGGGATGAAAGTGTAAACATTTTATGGCAGATCATGTGGTGCAGGGTACGAAATGGTCTGCATTGGCTGATTTGTCCACCTCTGCACATACACAGTTTTGGCAATATATTTTATCCTAAATAAGTACGCCATATTGTGATTTGATCCCTACTATTTCTAAGCAAATAATAAAAATGAAATGGAAAAAATAATAGACAACTCTATATATACTAAAGGTAGCCAAAGTTAAAATAACGACGTTATAAAAATGTATCTTTATTTGCCGACTGTAACATAACGTTATTTTCGCAATAGCTGTAGTCCAAATGCTATAAACATTAGTCGATTTTTGAAAATGTGAAAGTGGCAGACATCAGCTCTCTCCAAACCACAGTATGGTGTAGAGTATAATTATGCCGATTGGTTAATTTGATGATGCTGAACATACACAAAAAATTTACTCAGCAATTAAATCATATAATCCATATTACGTATCCAACCGAGATGAGTAAATTGAAACACTTGTAGTTGGCTGTTTGTTAGTTTAACAATTTCAAGATTTATTTTAAGAGAAACAAGAGGAAATTTAATTCAACTGTAGCCGCATTAAATAGATATATTTCACAAATTTAATTTGTTTATTTTTCCAAAATATATGCTGTTTTGAAATTCCAATAATTTCATGTATTGCATCTTCCTAATAATGTAGTAAAAGGGGGAAATCTCCTCTGTCTTTGTTTTATTAAACTGAAATCGAAACGTTTTCAGCCACAAAAACTAAATCACTTATCATCACTTCAAGTAAAGTTCAATGTTGGAGCATTCACAAGTGACCACATGTGTGTTTATAAAGATGTTGCCATTGCTTTTGTTGACTTGAAGCTCTTGACGGTCGATTTAAATTATTTTATATCGAAAATTGTTTTAGTATTTATTTAGTAATGTATGTAAACATGATTTCTCACATCCAATATGTTAAAAGTAAATATTTATCAATTTAGATCAACATAAGATTGATGAGCATATATGTACATTATATAGTGTTATGCATTTAGTGGTTTCAAAACCGCTGTCAAAGCTGTCAGCTGTTAAACACCTATCATCTGAAGTGTTATTTATATAGCAAACGATTTGCTATTTACGAACATGCATCGTTTAACAACCGAAAAACGCGTAAAATAGGTAAAACTTTCTGCAAAGTGGTGATTCACACGTGAACGATTTTGGCTTTATTGCATGAGAAGTTGCCAGAAAGTGTAATTTCACGTTTTGGCCACTAAGATCGATCGATCGATTTGACGCCGTTAGACCTTTTTTTGTGGGGCTACGCCAAAGACCGTGCTTACGCGGATAACCTTCAAACGTACTGCCCAAAATGTGCGTCAAAATAATGTAATTGATATGTTGATTCTAAAACTTGAAACAAAAATAGAGTTTTATGCAGCTTTGTTTCTTAGCCTGAATCAGAGCTGAATTTAAACTTAATTTCGGTTTATTTCAGAGAAATAAACCTGGCCCCTAAAAGCGAAATACTTCAAAAAAATTATGTTCTGAATTTATGACACCAACCTCTTAGAAATTGTCTCAACTACTCAAAAATTTTGTTGTGTTTTTTTTTTTTTTTTTTAATTCATATTTACCAAACGAATTACCGACAAATGGTTTCATAAAGTGATTCAGTATTAAAATTGTTTCTAATTTATTTACGGGTAAAAGAGTCAATATCCAAATTATTTGTAATATCGTTTTAAATACATGAAACAGAAACAAAATTCCACACAATTTCGATTTAGGGATTCGGAATTCGGTTCGGAATTTGTATGTTGTTGATTTAGATTCCAGAAAACAAAAAAAGAAAAAAAACTATTTTCGAATTTATTTTCGTTTTGGTGACTATAATGGGAACGATCGCGGGTTCAATTCCGATTCCACTTTAGTGTGAAATCCACGGGAACAGTTGGGTAATTGACAGGTCTAGTAAATGGTTCCCAAACTGTAACATTAAGAAGCATTATTAAACTGTGGGCCTCCATTGAGTGAGTCTAAAAATAGAATGCGTGTATCCCATATCCCAATCCCAGTCTTGGGATGGAAATGATTATAGTTAGCGGATAGCGGAAAATAACATCCCAGCTCACAGATTTTGTGTGCAAGAGTAGAACATACTAAAATAATAAAAATTTTCACTGGAAAATTGGGCGGAATCAATATACTATGTATGTAAAAATGCGTTTTTGAATTGTCCACTTATTTGACAATTAGTCGATAAACTGCACATGGCACTGTAAAACATTATCCATGATATTGACTATATAAGTTTCGTCCACTTTCACTCCTTTTAAAGTATTGTAAGATATTTTGCTTTGCGTATTTCAAAGTTATTTTATAGTGTTTATATTTATATGTATGCGTTTATCACGTATTATTGTTTTGTACTTTTTTCCATGATTTCATGTATCCCACTTTATGCTGTTTCTACAATTCTAAAGACGATTTCAATTCTATATCTTGCATAAAAATCGTCTTCACTAATGTTAAGTTATTTCACTCCATAAAACAAATTTGAAAATTTGTTTTGTATTTATTTATTCGTTGATGAACTTTAAATTGATTCACAGCCAATTTACTTAAGATAAACACTTATTATTTTGGGTAAACACAATATTAATAAAATTTTTATTTGTGTTTTCACTAAAAACTCTCTGTGGTCAGACTGGTATTCAGTATTTTCGATGTCATGATTCATTATTCATTTCAGGTTATTTTTATTTTTTTTTTAATTCCAACAGAATCTAATGAGCAATCCAAGAAATTGAGCTTGTTTTAATCGTTTTTTGTATCCGAGTGCGATGCGCTTTCACATTCCAAAATAATAAGAAAAAATCACTCTTGCTGTTTTATGACTTCATTGCTTGACATGTAGTTTCTGATTAGATTAGATAAATTTTGAAGCGTAACGAATTCAAAGTAACATTAAAGAGAATACATTTTTTTGGAAGAGGAATTTGATTTCGATTTTGTATATATTTATTTTTATTTTTTTCACTGAAGCATGAGTTGAACATGTAATTTCTTTTAGTTGCTTTTCAATTGTATTTCTGTTTTTTTTTTTCTTTTTTGGTATTTTTTTCACGTTGATCGCTTTGATTGCATTCCAATGCAATTTCTATAATCCGAAATAAGCATATCGCATATTCGCTATTGTCGAATTCCTTCACTTGCACTTACTTTTTTTTCAATTTATTTTCGAATTAAATAAATTCTTCCCCCGAAATTCCAATCGAATTGATTTCATCAATTTAAATGGCAGAGCGTTAAAACCGTACCGAATTGAAGCATCAGCCAGCGCTGAAACTGTAGTTGTACAATATTATAGCTTTAACTCCAGCTGGCGTTATTGCCTTTTCATTGGCTTTAATTTCACGCGCGCATTTAATTGAAGACGCTCCGTTACCGATATACACATTCGATACAATGACGACCGAATCGGGCAAAGTAGCGCTCACAAGCAGTACCGTCGCACAAATAGCCAAAATTTAAAACTTTACATATGTTTTATCTACTGCTGCTGCTGCCACTGCTGTTGCAGTCGCCGCAATCAAAAGCTGAAGTTGGCCGATAGAAACGCGGCCAGCAGCACAATCAGCAACCGTTAAAGACCAAAGCAAAAGCAGCGGCTACATAGTAAACAACACGCAAACGCCATCCCAGCTGTTGGAAATGTATCTAATGGCTGTCTTCCTCTGCCAACGCCGAAGCATACAACAAGATACACATCGTGCTTTATACCCCAACAATGTTTGATGAATGAAAAATACTTTACCGCTGTAGTGGTATAAGAGTTTTATGCCAACTGCAACAAGTCCATCGTCCCAAAATCTCACAAACATGTTGTGTTTTGTTTGATAGCGCCGCAGGCCTTTTCACTAGCTTTTAAACCACTCCAACACCTTTTTTATCTGTTATCTTTCATTTTCATTGAAATTTGTTTTCGTTTTGCATTGTTTACATTTTTCTTCCTCGTCTCCGACAGACTGTCATACTGAACACGTGCCAAGTTGCTTGACAGCGAATATGTTGCCTGTCGTTCGACAGTCAAGGCACTTAACGGTAATGTGTTTAACATACACACGCGCACACACACATTGTGCTGCGTACGCCCTGGTGTGGTGGATAACCCCAGTGGCCCCATCTGTCATTTTTCATGTGGGTACACATCTATTAGCAAAATGGCAATTGTCAAGAGCTTTAATTGGTGTTTGTTAATTTATTAAAAATAAAACTTTAATAGTATTTTTTTTTTGGATGTATGGACTACAATTTTAAAGGATAACACATTTCGTTTTTGTTGCGGAAACATCCGCAAGCATAATTTAAAAGATTATATAAAGTTGTGGAATTTAAATATAACCTGGTTTACCCCAATAATTTTCTAATAGCTTATTATTTCGATTACTCCAGTAAATTGGAAAAAAAAAAATACAAATCACTTTCTAATTCCAAGAAAATTCAGTTTTTTTAAAAACGCTGTCAGTGTAAAGTCTAAAAAAATTGTTTTTTAAATTATTTTCAAATTATGTTTTGTTTGAAACAACATTTAAAATAAAGCGTAAAACATCGGCTTATTCTACCATACCATTAACGTTAGGATGTCAGAATTTGAATTGAAAATATAATACATTAAGCTTAAAAAAAAGTACACGTTTTTCCCGAAAATTAGCTACTATGCTACAAAAATTATAATTTTCTACTGGACACTTTACTTTTACTAATTTTACCCACTAAAAACTTTCCGCACACAAAAAACGATAAATTTGAAACGCATTTCAATAGAAGTGAGAAAAATGTGGTCCACCAAATTCGGTAAATTTAAGGCAATTCTGCGAATAAAGCTAGCAGACACAACAAAAACAAACGGGGGGCAAAATACAGACAGATATACATAGACAGAAACATTGAAGTTTTTTTTATGAATCTGCCGAAATTTTCTCTTTCTTGTTTGTTTGCTCTTACAATACTTCTTACAACATTTTTTTTTTGTACATTTTCTCAGATTATATTTTTATTTTTACAAACGTGCTGGAACAAAACCAATATATTACGAGGGCGGCTCCGTAACTAGCCGACACAAAAAAGTTGGGAAAAATGTTCTTTATTTTTCAACATAACCTCCTTTTAGCTCGATACATTTTTTCTATCGATATTCAATAGTTTCTATACCCTGTTTTTAATAAGAACTGTCAAACTTCTTAAAATAGCCATCAACCGAAGACTCCATCTCTTCATCTCTTCATTGTCGGCAAATATTTCACCACCAAAACATTTATTCAAGTTTAAATATAGAAAATAGTCTGAGGGAGCTAAATCTGGCGAAAAGGGTGCGTGATGAAGCAATTCAATCTCTCATTCATTAATTTCAACCAACGCAATAGTGGATGTGTGAACTGGAACATTGTCTTGATGAAACAACATTTTTTTTTACCAAATGCGGCCTTTTTCCATAATTTTATTACCGTTGATGGTTTTTCGTTTCTAAAGATAATCAATACAAATAGTCCCATGCACATCCCAAAAAAACAGACGCCATGACCTCGCCTGCAGATGGAACCGTCTTCCTCTTCTTTGGACACGATTCTCCCATTCCAGTCCACTGCTTTGACTGTTCCTTTCTCTCAGATGTAAAGCGGTGGACCCACGTCTCATCCACAGTTAAAAATCGACGCAAAAATTACGTTTTATTGCGGTGAAACATCGCCAAACACTCTACACACTACTGAGATATCTTCACGACGTTGTTTCTGCTCTATTGAAAGCAAGCGCGGCACCCATCTTGCGCACGGCTTTCTCTTCTTCAAATCTTCGGTCAATATACGATGTATGGCACATTTTGAAATGCCTATCATTTCAGTCGACGATCGCCCAGATCACCCAGATTTTCTTAACCTTGTCTGGCGTGGGCATCTAAATTGGTCGACCACTACACTGTTCGTCTAGGCAGCTCGTACGGCCTCGTTTAAAATGTGCTACTCAATATTTTAAATCGTGAACAATGGAGCAGAATCCGCCAGGGTAGAATCTAGCTCGGCTTGGACTTTCTATGGAATTTTTGAATTATATGAATTATATATCAAATTCACTGAGACCATTTATTTTTGAATGCTTTAATCAAAAAAAAAAAAAAAAAGAAAAAAAAAAACATTTTCAAAATGCCTAATAAACGATTTGAACTTAATAAACACACAACCCTATATATTTATGGTCACAAAGAAAATCGACTTAAGTGGAGGTATGTCAAAGTCGAGTTTATTCATTATTATTTTCGTATTTATTCCGAATTATATTTACGCCAAATTTGCATTCCATAATTTAATGTAAAAACTTTTCAAAACAGGTATTTTTAATAATAAAGCGCAATATCTCTAATTGTTGACATTAGTAAGAATACATTTTTTTGTTATTATTGTTCATTTCCTTAAGACGAATATTGTCATCTAAGCGCGATTTCAAAATTCCTTACATATCTGTGGTCACAACCCATAACAGCCTAAGTCTGTTTTTCAATATTTTCAGTACAGGAGTTTAAAGTTTAGAATCTTCACTGAAAATCAGGAGAAGGTGTTTTTTGGAAAACTTTGCAACAGATTCCAAGGAAACGAATTTCTTTACTTAGTTGTTAACAAAAAATAGTTGGTTATTCTCGCAGTCAAAAGATATTATCGAAAAAGACACTTAGGCTCTTATGAATTGTTGAATGAAAGAAAGTCAAAAAGTTCAAGTTGAGTTAGGCTATTATTCCAGATTAAATAAAAAACTTTAAGTTTGGAGAAAGACCTTAACTCAATTTATGTTTATCAAAAAACGAAATTGTAATTCGGAATAAGAGCTTAACTCAAGTTAGGAAAATAAAATTGTTTCTTTATTTTTTTGGATTAACGACTTAAGTTGATTTAGGCAATGATGAAAAAATAATGTTTATATTTGTTGTAATCCTAAATTGAAAATAAATAAAAAATAACTTAAGCTATTAGGTTTTTTAGGATTAATTGCCTTCCTAGAAGAGATACAGAAATGAAAAATTTAGAGTAAATAAATACGATGGTGCTAATAACTCAATTGTGTCCTAACTCGAGTTAGGCTGTTACGGGTTGTGACCACAGATATGCCGAAAGTTACACTAGATCCTTATGACATCAATTTGTTGTAAAAACGCGTAATATCTCATAACAGACAACTTTTTGTTAAGTCGTTTTTCTTTGTAAGCACAGACATATTGAAGGATGTAAAAGACGATAATTGAACGATATCTTTTTAAGAAGGCTTTTTTTCATTTAATCTATTATCGCTAGCTTGCTGGAAATTAACACAGATATCCAGTATATATAATTGTTTTTTAACATGCGGCAATTATATTTTTAAACTATCAGGAAAATTTTAAAGTGTCAACATTAGCGAGATATTTTAAGAGTGGAACATAATTTCAACAACGAATCAGTTAAAACAGAGCGTTAAGAGAAAAGATGTCGTATACCTTAACGAAAGCTTACCCATACGAATTTATATTTCGAAAAATATTTTTTAATATATATATATATTTTTAGAGGCTTAATAATTTTAATAATATGTCCGAACATTTCACAAATTATTCTTTTATTATTCAGCCATAAATAAAAAGTCTGTGATCAACAAAAAGAAAATACGTCATATTTTACAGTTTTTCTTCGATGAAGGCGAAAACGCAAGCGAGGCGGCTGAAAATGCGAGTAAAATTTAAGATTCTGATGTAGTAAAAGCGCAATTTCTGGTGTAAGCACTGTTTCCATTGCCCAGATGCTAAACGTTGCGCCATAAATCGTTTAGACCCACTTAAATAACAGTAAATACAAAAGGAAGATCGATGCATGGGTGCCACAGGAGTTACCAGAAAAAGACCTCTTGGACTGAATTTCCATCAATGAATTGCGGGAAAATCGACCTATTTCACACGGCGATTGGTGGTGAATAATGGGTCACGTATGATAACGTCAAGGGAAAACGGCCGTAGTCGAATTGTGGTTAGCTGACGCAAACGGTGGGCAAATCAGGGATAACGATTAGAATGATTTTAATGTGTGCTTGGTGAGATTGGCAGGGAATCAGCTAAGAGCTACTCCCTCTACTGTCAAATATGCAACTGTCTAAATGTAGCAAAAAGCCCAAAATCGACCACATTTGGCCAACATAAATCGACCGTGACTAGCCAGAAACTGCGGGAGCTTGACTAGGATGTACTTATAGTTATCACAATCTTGTTTGCCTCAAGAAAACTTTGCGAAAATCCCAGTTTTTTTACCAACAGGGACTAAGTTTTCTCTTGGAGAGACCAATTCGCATGGCAACAAGTTATTGAATATTATAATGCATATTTGACCTAAATCGGAACATTCTAACTATGCTGAATAAAGCCTTCAATGTCAAAAAAAGTAATGAATTCCATTTCATTACACCGAGTGTCTTTCCATATGGGAACCAGTGCTAACATTTTTCTATAAATACCATGGCCTAATATTCTTTTGTTCATATTCAACTTGTGAATGTTTTATTATAACCATTAGTACTTGATTTATAATAACTTACACAAATTTTTTAAACTAAATGCTCATAACAAGAACGATAAATGTAAAACGTTTCAATAAGTTTTTGCAATTACGACGCTTAGTATTTAAGTATCGCTCAATTTTAATGACAAAAATTTAATACCTTAATGATTTTAATTTTTATATAATATGTTACTATAAAAAATTTTTTCCCGGATGAGAAAGGATATAGTAATTGTAATTGCTAAATACTGTCTACCCAGAGCTAACTAATCAGAAAGAAGAATTTGTAGTTATTTTGCAAAATTTGACACAAAAAAATCATTTTATCAAAGCAGCGACTGAACCTTTCCACAGTCATCATATTCACTTTATTGCGGGTGGGATGATATCTTATCATAGTTGTTGGTTGAAAGCTTTTCAATTACCAGCTTGTCGCACGCTATGGAGAGTTGAGGAAGCAAGAATATTCCCGTAATGTTGTTGAACAAGTGGTAATGCCTTGGAAAAGAAGATTTTTTTACTATGTTAATGAGACAAACAGACGAAATTTAACAGGTAATGCAAAGAATTTCACCTTAAACACTTTTAAGTCTTTTATCGAATTATACCAATTGGAACATGCATTCACTCTTATCGGTGAGAGTATAAGAACTGTATGTAGAAAAGAGCAGCGTACTTTAATAAATGTTATCGTAAGATCAAATTCGTTTAGGAATTTTGAAACGGATGGCTTATTATTTGCCTAGCTGTCGGTATGGTCTAAAAAGGAGAGTCGATGAGCCTAGTGAAAATATATATTCATATGTTGCATGCCCTAGCTTTCAAAATGTGATCGGATTTCAGTAAGATTTACCCCGAAAATTTTATTTCTAAAATCAAATTTCTTGAAAAGATATTAATTTGTTTCTACATTGTCATATAGAATTATTAGTAAACGTCCTTGAAGATGTTGGAAAAGGATGAGTGGGGACAAATATGAAATAAATTAGATTACAATAGAATTTCATAAAAACTGTGGAGACAATAAAAGTTGGCTTTGTATGGGGTCATCTCAAAACATGGATTGGCATAGTGGATTTTCAATGAGTTGGTGTGCGATTGAAACCAAACATATACGCATAATTTTGTCAAATTTTTGCTAATTTGAACCACAATTTTGTATGGAAGCCATAACTAAAACAATATAACGGCATTTGGCTCAAAAAACGGAAATGACTATATATTTCAAATTTCTAATGAAGATTTGAAATTACAATTAATACAACTTAGTGGAAATAATTAAATTGTCATATTACACATATCGAAAGACATTGTTCTCTTAGATCATATCCAAGGGTAAACGGTTAAAAGGACTTTTCTACATATCTTTGCCCTAATATATTAAAACAAAAGCAAAGATATTTATCTCCAACTTGGGACATATATTGCCTTAATTCGAGGAGCGTTGTTATACAAAAAATTGTTAGAATTATTATTTTCTTAAAAATCGGCAACCCCTTTAAAAAGAAAACAAAAAAGGGAAAGAAAATAAAACTGAGTTCGCAGTTCGCAGGTTCAATTCGAAAACGTAGACAGACATTTGAATCAGGTTGTAACAATTCATAGCACAATCATGAAAAAAGTGGTGATTCAAACGTGGGCACTTTTCGAGTATTATTAGGTGACTGGGAGCGTTATAGATGTGGTCAGGCCTGCGCGTCGTAGTGATGCACGCACTGTCGAAAATATCGCTTCTGTTAGTGAAAGTGTGGCGGGTAATACGAATTTGTCAATTCCACTGTGTTCTCAGCAATTGGGCCTGTCTTACGGCTCATTATGGCATATTTTGTATTTCGATTTGCACCTCCATCCATACAGAGTTCAGCTCACCCAGCAATTAAAGGCGGTTGACCATATGCTGATTGGCTTTCATTGCTGATTTTTCGAACTAAATTTTCTTCGCTGGTTACGACTACAAGCAAAATTGTCGAATATGAGGGTCGGAGATGCCACAAGTCATTGTGGAAAAGTCAGAAGATCCGGAAATATGACTGTTTGGTGCGCGTTATGGTCTGGAAGTGCCATTGGGTCGTATATTTTCGAAAATGACGCTGGAGCAAGCGTTATCGTCAATTCAGAGCGCAATGGCCGTATTATAACGGTCTTTTTTTGATCTTCAATTGAAGATTATGAACTGGACGATATGTGGATTCAACAAGATGGTGCCACGAGAAACACAAAACGACCGATTTCGGTTTTATTGCATGAAAAGTTTACATAAAGCGTAATTTCACGTTTTGATGACGTCAATTGAGGATCAAGATCTTGTGATTTGACGCCGTTTTGTGGGGCTACGTCAAAGAAAGTGTACATGCGGATAATCCTCAAAACGTCGGAGCATTTCAAAACCAACACTCATCAAGATATCGCCGAAATATCGCCAGAAGTGTGCAAAAAAGTTGTCGAAATCTATCTCAAAAAGACCCACTGCTGCAACCATTCCTGAGGCGATGATTTAAATGACATTGTATTTCGTACATAACGGCAAGGTCCAAGCATTATAATGAAATAAAAATTTCATCGGAATCATAGCTTTATGTATGTTTTATTTAATTTTACTTTTGAAACCGAAAAATGGATTATTTGGTTCCTTCATTTCGTAAAAACTGACTGCATCGTCACTCGCTTAAGAGAGTATCTCCCATAGAAATTAACTTATTTGTAGAAAATTTGTGGTTTTTTAATGCTTTAATACCATGTGATTTTGATTCTTTTATTGTGTGTTAATTTTAGAGAAATATTTTCGTTAGTATTCCTAACGAAGTTAGTATAGGCTGTCCCCTTTTAAAAGCCTGTAATAGCTATTATGTTAAAAATTTTGAAACCAAAGCTTTGTAAATCATTCAAAGGTCATAAAACCAAATTTCAAAAACCTACTTTATTTGCTGTATAAGAATTTGTTTTACTTGATTCTAACATCGAATTAGTATTTAAAATTGTCCTGTTCGAGCTTCAGCCGTTAGTTCACAGAAATTTACAAGTTTTCTCAAAATGTAGTAGCAGTGTACCCCAGAAAGTATATTCTCAGTATATTAAATAAATAATATTTCGCCATCAGTAAGTGTTACAAACTCAGTAGGTGGAATTTTGTGGATTTGTTCCAAATATCCTTAAATTTATTATAACATTTGTAGTATACGAACATTAAGGCTGGCCAACTTAATGCAAGAATTCGTTTGAATGGGCTTGGTACAATATTTAGTATGAATACTTTGAATAAAATTTCATCAGTCACAATTCTCTCAGTGTATTATATTTCTCTCTCTCTCTCTCTCTCTCTCTTTCCCTCTCTCTTTCCGCCTTACAAAATGAATGATTTTCAATAGCAAAGTATAAGACAATAGCAAACCTTCCAGATTCAAGAAACAGAACGGTGTTTCAGCCACAAGGCCACTTCAGTTGTATCAATAACTATATAAACAAAGCAGACAACGTTATAACATCCTCTTCCGTCTAAGGGTTGCAATTACGCGCACAACTGTCAAACTTTGTGTTCCGCCTTGTTGTGTCAATGGTTTGACATTTAAGCCAGACAAACACAATTATCATATGTGTTGCCCATCCGTTCCTGCTTCTTTTCCTACACATTACGTGGGAAATTGTTTTTGTTTTTCACATTCCTTCCCATCCAAAGGACAAAAAAGCCGGATGAATATAAACAAATATCATTTGCGAATGCCTTTAACTAAAAGCATTATCTCATACGCTCTAGAATTCGTTTCATAACATAAAATTATTGATTTTAACACAAAGACTTTCTAATTACCACTGGCACTTAAATGACGGTTAACACCGGAGGCACCTTGAAACTTTTTCGTAATGTTTCCTTCGATCCCAATTGGAATTTCTCTTGGTAGTAAACAAATTCATGAGACTTTCATCATGATATGGGCTATTTCCATTTCCCAACACAAAACAAATGATTATTACTATTATGTACACTTTATTTCATAAAACCTTCATTATTGCTTTTTTTTTTGTTTCGTTTATATTGTGAACAGTGAACATTTCTTATGTTTCCTTTCAATTACACAAAAAGAACAAAGAAAAGTACATAAATTTAGAATTTCGCTTTGTCACTTCCGTGTGTGTAACTAAATTGCCTTCGAAAAATGGACTGAGTGTTGTCATTTCAATTTTGTCTTCTGCAACATCGTTTTAGCACCCTTTTCAATTGTTATTCCACCCTTAACATATGACGTCTTAAATGTCACTTTTTTATATTAGGCAAAAAAGTATAAGTGTTATAAGAGTTCTCATTGAGAGAAGGTTTGTTCGGCGTACATATGATGTTACGGCGCATGACTGTCTTGTAGAAATATATTGCATGCACTGTGAGAAAAAAAGGATGTTTATGGGTGCATAAATAATGAGAGTGAAGCCCGTAGTAATTTCAGTTAAATTTACTGAAACGTTACTGACCTTGTCCCATTTATTTTAAGAAATTTAACAGATTTGAACGACGATCTGAAATACTCCATATGTAATTTTCGGTCAAGGGAAAGTGATTAATATAACAATAAAATGTTCAGAACCTTAGTAGATATGACGTAAGAGTTATTTAGGCTTTAATATGCGGGCATCCTACAAGGGTAACAGGGTTACCCATTTAGTGGTTTTAAAACCGCCGATATGGCAAAGCTATCAACTGTTAAGTACCTGTCATCTGGAATGTTATTTACATAGTGAAAGGTTTGCTACTTACGAATATGGATCGCTTAACAACTGAAGAAAGCGTAAAAATAGTTGAAACTTACTACAAAAGTGTTGACTCAAATATGATTCAACTTGACCGATTTTGGGAGATTTTGGAGCTTTGGCAGAAAGCGTAATTTCACGTTTTTTTTTATCACCAAATGTTGGAACATTCGAAAACCAACATTCGTCATGTTATCGCCGAGATACCGCTCGAAATGTACGAAAAAGTGGTCGGAAAATACCTCAGCGACAATGTATTTCATAATAGCAAAATCCAAGCATTATAATGACACAAATATTTCATCGAAATCATAGCTTTATGTGTGTTTTATTTAACTTTACTTTTGAAACCGAAAAATGGATAACCCTGTACATTATGCTCCACAAAATACTAAGACTAAAATAATTGTAGGCTAATTTACAGGTTTTCTTCAAATTTATCACTGGACTATTGTACACAAGAGTAACAGATGAGTGCGCGAATTGGTGTTTGAGCTGTGATTGGTTTTATACGATACAAAAAACAGTGCAAAGAAGACCAACAACAATATGAAGGTGAACAGCGTCTCGACCAAATACTTTCTATCCATGAAAATCGCATTCAACAAATCCAAGATTTGGTCAAAAACCATTGATTTACGAACAATTTGGGACCTTACTGATGATGGTTTCATTTCAAATGGAATTAATTAAGTCGATTTAAATAGATGAACCAAACCTAGATTGATATTGAAAACATTTAACTTTTCGTAAAAACCGGGCATTTAAAGAGCTGTGAATAGATGATTTCTGCCTACTGGCACGTTACAAGATGCATTATAACGGAGATAAATTGTAGATATACACTTACGGGCCAGAATCGATGGAATAATCAGGTGAGCGTCTTGCAAAAGTGAAGCAACACCAGAAAGATTGTGCCAAAACCGTTCAAGAGTCAAGATTAGTCAGATAGCTTTCAGCGATTATTTTGGATTATAAGTTTTTTTTCCGCCTGTCCAAATTATCGACAAGGAATATAACTTGACTATCAAGTGTTGGTTTGCGCTAAGCCGTTACCAACTAGAGGCAAGATTTAAGGACAGACAAATTTTGAATTTGCCGCGAGATTATACACCATCTCATACTGCTTTGGTTTTTAGTGAGTTTTTCGTCAACAATTTAATTAATGTTGCTCCTCTTCTACCGCATTCACGTCAGTTAGCTCTGTGGGACTTCCGGCTATTTCCCGAACTAAAAAGACCGTTCAGGCGACACTGCATTAAGTCGCCTGAATCGATTCCATGTGAATCGCAGTTCGCTGTGAAGACGAAAGGTAGCGTTTTTATATGCTTCGAGGATTGAAAAGAAAGGCTGCCATAGGAGCATTGTGTCCGGAGGAAGTACGAGTACTTTGAAGACTATGAAATAGATTTGGATGGATAAATAAAGATTAAAAAAAACTGGTCCTACATTTTAGATACAGTAGTATACGTATGGTCTTGGAAAGGATATGGTGACCTTGTCCAGTTACAATAATTTAATTTAAGAAAAACAGTATTGTCTCTAAAGCTTCAATAGATTTGTACAATCATTTCAACAAATTTGATAATTTCAACAATATCATGGAAAGAAAGTGTCCTCTGTCAAATTTTGTATGAATGGGGAAATTCTGTTCTAAATTGTAAGTAAAGAAGTGTGTCTGTGCTAATATTTTGAAAGTCACGGTAAAACAAAAGTTGAACAGTTGGAAAGTTGGCACATATGGATGTAGTCGGTCAATGCCGGCTCTAAATTATTCCACAACATCCAACTTTAAATAGTATTTGCAAAATGCGTACAGTATTTCTACAGTATTTCCGGCCAAATAAAAAAAATGAGCACAAAAATTACGAGGGCGGCCCAAAAACTAGCCGACCTAATAAAGAAGACACCAAAAAGGGCATAATTTTCGTTATTTGTCAACATAATCTCCTTTTAATTAGATACACTTTTTTCCGGCGATATTCAATAGCTCCTACACCCTGTTTATAGTAAGAACTGTCAAAAATAGTCATCACAGCAGATTCCACCTCTTCAGTGTTGGCAAAGCTTTTACCAGCGAGCCATTTTTTCAAGTATGGGAATAAAAGATAGTCCAAAGGTGCTAAATCTCGTGAATAAGTTGCGTGATGAAGCAGTTCGAACTTTATCTCATTCATTTTGACCATCGCAATAGCGGATGTGTGAACTGAAGTATTGTATTGATGAAACAGCACTTTTCTTTTTCGCCAAACGCGGTCTTTTTTACATAATTTCGCAGCAATAAATTACCATAATATTCGGCGTTGATGACTTTTCCTTTCTGGAGAGAATCAATAAAAATAATCCCACGAGCATTGCCAAAAATAGACGTCATAACCCTGGCTGCAGATGGAACCGTCTTCTCTTTCTTTTGGCCACGATTATTCCATTCCAGTCACAGGTGTGAAATGGTGGATCCATGTCTTATCCATGGTTATAAATCGACGAAAACTCTACTGAAACAACTTCACGACGCTGTTTTTGCTCTATTGAAAGCAAGCGCACCTTTAAATCTACGGTCAATAAGCGACGTACGAGGTGTGTTTAAAAACCATGATGAATTTTCAAATTTCGCGGGCTACGTACATTCGACTTTCGATTATTATTTTTCATTATATTGGTACACTCGTATCGAAGGTACGTTGACGGTTTTATCCATATGGCATTTTTAGTTTGTTTGTGAGAGACGTGTTTGGCGAATTTCTGCTATCGAAAGAAATGAATCAAAGAAGTTGCATCAAATTTGGTGTAAAAAATGGAATTAAGTGCTCAAAACACTTGAAATGTAGACAGTGGCATAAGGTGAGAGTACTCTGAGTCAAAAAAAAATGTTTACAAGTGGTACAAGTTTTTCACAGAAGGCCAAGAAGAGCACATCGACGACCGATGAAACTGTTGAGAAAGTGAAGAAAATTGTTATGGAGAATCATCGAATCACAATTAGAGAAGATGCTGAGGATGTCGGTATGCCGGTTGGCTCATGCCATGGAATCTTTTCGGAAATTTTGGGCATGAAGCGTGTGGCAGCGAAGTTTGTCCCAAAATTGCTGAATTTTTAGCCAAAAACAACGTCGCAGGAGCATCGCTCAGGAATTGTGGAATGGCGTCAACGATGATCCAGATTAGCTTAAAAGAGTCATGATTGATGACGAATGGGTATATGGTTGTGACATCTAAACCAAAACAAAATCGTCCCAATGGAAGAGTACAGGAGAGCCAAGACCAAAAAAAGCACGCCAAGTTCGATGAAATGTCAAGGTTTTGCTCACTGTTTTCTTCGATTACCATGGCGCAGTGCACCAGGAGTTCTTATCACACAGATTGTGCGGTAAATAAGGAGTATTACCTTGAAGTTATGCGTCGTTTGCGTGAAGTAATATGAAAAGAACGCCCGGAATTGTGGAAAAAATATTCAGGGATTTTGCATCATGATAATGCATCTGCTCACTCGTCTTTGATTGTGAGAGATTATTTGGCCAAAAACAACACACTTTTTTAAGAAAAAAAAAAAAAATAATGAAACATTTTCATATCAAAATTTTCCTAATTAAAACAATCCTTCGTCATAGCCCTTGTTGATAATTTCTTAAATAACAAATTCCATTACAGCACGTCAAATTAGTTTTATTAGCAGCTTTTGAACTATTTAAACTATTTACAAATTGTTGGTACTGTGAAATTGTAATAACTATATGTACAACAAACATAAAAATACTCTAAAATACTTCTATAGAAACTTAAAAGAGTAATGGATTGCATAACATAGTTTCAAAGTCAGATTTACTGTGTAGGAAGACATCAAGTTTCAATAGATGAATGCTCCAAGCTATTGAAAGTATCTCTGCAATACAACTTTTGTCAGCCCTATCAGTAAAATAGAAGACTTAAGAGAATACAAGAAAACATTTCGACTCCACCATACTGCAGGTTAAATATAAAGTGCAGTAATGAAGAAAAATAAAGCTAAAGTTTGTTTCTTGATTTGTGATTATCAACAGAAAAATATGTATGTAATATATTATATGTAACTTAAAAACAAAGAACGTAAATATTCTGCCAAGTGAACAATTACGACAAATAACAATGAGGTTATCACTACCGCAAACATGTTTATGACGTCAAGTATTCCACTGCTTAAACATTGGAAAGGGCGGTCCCAAAACTGTCTGAATTGACGTGTAAATGGTACCAGGAGTTTGAAAACAAAAATATTTTGGTGGAAAGTGCAACTTTATAAAACATATGTTATAAGTTTCAAGGCGCCACGTTGTTTAATATTTTTATTTGGGCCATCAAAAATAAACGATCTCAGTGAATTTGTAAACATGGAAAAAATTCGTCACCGTTACAAAATTCAATATCTACATTTGAAAGGTCTCAGTCCACCCAATATTAAAGCCCAGCTAGATTCTACTCTGGAGGAGTCTGCTCCTTCGTTGGCGACTGTAAAATATTAAGTAGCAGAGTTTAAACGAGGCCAAGACAAAACACCGTAGTGGTCGAACAATTGAGGTACCCACGCAAGACACTGTTAAGAAAATCCACAAAATTGTAATAGATGATCATCTGAATCGGCTGAATCTAGCTGAAATGATAGGCCATTTAAAAAAAGTGCTATACGAGGTGTGTTCAAAAAAAAAAAGGTGAACTTTAATTTTTCTCAACAAATATTTATTTATTCATCAATTTCTATTTTATCTCCTTCAAAGTAGTCCCCCTCAGATATACTACACTTTATCCAGCTTTTTTTCCAATCTCCGAAGCAGTTCTGATATGCACTTTTTTGTTTGTCCTTGAGCTCTCTCAGCGATTCGGTTTTTATCCTCTCAATCGTCGCAAAGATTCTGTTCTCTCACAGGTCTCTTCAATCTTGGGAACAGGAAAAAGTCGCAGGGGGCCAAATCTGAAGAATACGGTGATTGAGGCATGATAACGGTGTTGTTTTTGGTCAAATAATTTCTCACAACTAAAGATGAGTGAGCAGGTGCATTGACATGATGCAAAAGCCATGAATTTTTTTTCCAAAATTCCGGGCGTGTTTTTCATATTGCTTCACACAAACGACGCAAAACTTCAAGGCAATAATCCTTATTTACCCTACGACCTTGTGGTAAGAACACCTGATGCACCATGCCACGGTAATCGAAGAAAACAGTGAGTGAGGAAAACAGTGGACTTGGCTCCCTTGGACTCTTCCATTGGAACGATTGGGTTTTGGTTTCGATGTTAAAACCCATGATTCGTCAAATAACTGGTGACGAAGCAAATCTGAATCATCGTTGACGCCATTCCACAATTCCTGAGCTATGCTCATGAGACGTTGTTTTTGGTCAAAATTCAGCAATTTTGGAACAAACTTCACTGCCACACGCTTCTTGCCCAAAATTTCAGGAAAGATTGCAGCAAGTGCTCTAATTGTGATTCGACGATTCTCTATAACAATTTTCTTCACTTTCTCAACATTTTCATCTGTGGTTGATGTGCTGGGGCGTCCAGAGATAGCGTCACCACTTACATTTTCTCGATCTTCTGAGAAAAGCTAGTACCACTTGTAATCATTTTTTGACTCAAGATACTCTCCCTGTCAATATTTCAAGTGTTTTTTAGCACTTAATTCCATTTTTTACACGAAATTTGATGCAACTTCTTTGATCCATTTTTTTCAATAGCAGAAAATTGCCAAACACGCAAAACACTTGTTTTATTTATGCCTCTCCCAAACAAACTAAACATGATATATGAATAAAACCGTCAACGTATCTTCGAGACGAGTGTACCAACATAAAAAAAAAAATAATAATCGAAAGTGGAATGTACGTAGCCCGCGAAATTTGAAAATTCACCTTGGTTTTTGACCGAAGATTTGAAAATGAGAAAGTTGTGCGCAAGAAGGGTGCCGCGCTTGCTTTCAATAGAGCAAAAACAGCATCGTGAAGTTGTTTCAGTAGAGTTTTCGTCGATTTATGACCATGGATGAGACATGGATCCACCATTTTACACCTTAGACAAAGGAACAGTGAAAGCAGTGGACTGGAATAGGAGAATCGTGTCCAAAGAAGTCAAAGACGGTTTCATCTGCAGGCAAGAACATGGCGGCTGTTTTAGGGATGTATATGGGAGTATTATTTATTGATTATCTTCAGAATCATCTTCAGAAAAACCATCAATGGCGAATATTGTGCTAATATATTGAAGCGTTTAGGCAATGAAATTATGTGAAAAAGGCCTCATTTTGGAGAAAAGGAAAGTGTTGCTTCATCAAGACAATGCTCCAGATCATATCTTCACTATTGCGATGGCCAAAATTAATTAATTAAAATTCGAGTAGATCCACTACGCAGCTTATTCGCCAGGTTTAGCTCCCTGGGACTACTTTCAATTGCCAAACTTGAAAAAATGGCTCGGTGGTAAAAGAGTCTACGGTTGATGGCTATTCTAAGGAGTAAGGCAGTTCTTACTATAAACAGGGTATAAAAGCTTTGAATATCGCTGGAAAAAGTCTATTAAGGGGATTATGTTGAAAGAAAATTATGAGGAATGGAGATTATGTTGAAAAATAAAGAAAATGTTTCCCAACTTTTGTGTCTTCCTTGTTAGGTCGGATAGTTTTGGGACCGCCGTCGTAGCTCAGCGAGAAAAAGATTTTTGACCATAAATGAAAATAATGAAATGTAATAAATGTAAATCAAATTCCTATACTAAGTATTCTCATTTTATGTAAAGGGTGTCCCAACAAGAACGCAAGATTTAAATAATTGCTGCAGCAATTGAATTGTTTCTCTGGCTGTATGACATGTGACGCCGTCTTGTTGAAACCACATGCCCTCCACATTCATTTCTTCAATTCTAGACTCGAAAAAAGTGGTTATCATTTAACGATACCGAACACCATTGACTGTTTGCGCTTGACATGCCTCATTGTCATAAAAAAAGGCCCAATGATTTCTCCATCCCAAAATCCACACCACACAGTGACACGTTGAGGATGCATTTGCTTCTCGTGAATCACTCGAGGATTTTCCTCACCCCAAATGCGACAATTCTGCCTATTGACGAAGCCATCAAGATGGAAATGGGCCTCGTCACTGAAGATGATTTTATCGGCAAAATCAGCATTTTCATGTTATCTCTCCAATACCCAATTAATGAACTTCCTTCACTGTCCATGGTCAGCTGGCTTCAGTTTCTGAGTCAATTGAAATTGAAATGCATGAAGAAGCAGATCTTTCGTCAAAATTCGCTGCATAGTGGATTTGGAGACACCAATTTGCTGAGCTCAGTGTCGAATTGAGGTGGATGGAGTTTGAGCGACACCATCACGTACAGCTGCGACATTTTCGGTCGATCGACCTGAGAATGTTAAGCTCAGAAATATACATTTTCATTATTGATGCATACGTTTTCTTTACACTCCTGAGGAATTAAGTGTCAAATTCAAAACATATATTTGAATTTTATTGCAATCAAGGATAAGTAACTTCAGATATTCGATGTCGCTATTAATTCTTTGCTTTCGTTTTATTTTTGTTTGACTTTGCTTTGTTAAATCTTTATAACTACAATTTAAATATATGATGTTAAAGCTCCACAGATTATGTTATAATGCGACATTAACGACCTCAGAAATATTCAATTAGCTGAAAGAGTTTTACATATAATTAAATGCGAAATGTCGGTCATTAGCGGCATATTCACATCATAGCCGTGAAATCATAACAGTTAAATTTACATTACCTCATGAACATAAAATCATTAACCAAACGCTGTTTGTATAAATGTTTATGACCCAGAAATCATCGTACCACTAAATGCTCTCCAAGCGGCATTAATACCCACTTAACGGGCAATAAGTGTCTGTTGCAACTCACCAGCAAAACCTTTAAAATTAGATTTGTGCAAAGTATTTGCATAGCAAAAATTGTTTACGATCTTGGCAAGCAAACAGCCATACTGTGCGCTCCTGGTGTCTACTTGGCATATGATTGGATGGACACATGGATGGGCGAAATAATTGCAAGTCGTTTGTACTACTGTATGCTGAGGTAGCAGACGCCCATGCTGGAGAAGCGACAGACATGATTTTTAACCATAAATCATTTAACAACTCAATTGTTAGTTAAGCGAGCGTTGGTCAAGTGCATGATCTTCGCCATGATTAAGATTTTAATGCAATGGGAAATAAATACAGGCATTATTTATAAAAGTGATAAATAAAAATTAAATACAATTTAAGTGGTATTTTAACTTTAAATTTAATAACCGTATTGTAGCCAAAGTGATAACAACCAGCACGTTTAAAAAGTTGGTAATGATGATGTTGCTCTTCTGTACAATCGCTTCCACCATAGTCAGCCTGAGTGGCAGAAAACCAACATTTGGAATATGATACTATAATTTACACATTTAAATGCTTTACAATGATGCATACAACGCCGCGAATGGATCCATAAAAGTTTCGTGCATATTATATTTACATATATATGTAAATGCACATCTGTATTTTAACGGCCGCGTGCCCAAAAACAGTGCTTCAAAACCAAATATTCCCAAAGTTAGCATTCTGTTAAGGCAAGAACAATTTGTGAAAGGTCTCAACTATTTACCAGAGTTGAGAAAATATTAAAATCAGAACAAAAACCAAATTTTTTGATATACCGAAACCAAAACAAATTTCAAACCATTCCTATATTTTGTAAAAAGTGTAATTTTATGGCATCATTTGCGTGAGAGCGGTCCCCAAACTAGCCGATCTGACGTGCATATGGTGCCAGTAGTTAAAAAAAAATTAAATATTTTTGTGAAAACTGGCAACCTCATAAAAAGTATGTGTTTTTAAGTTTAAGGTGGCACGTTGTTTAATATTTTAATATTTTTATTTTAATATTTTTATTTGGGCCATCGTTTCTTAGTCAATTTGTAAAAGTGGAAAAAATTGGTCACCATTATGTAATTTAATATTTCCATTTGAAAGATATTAGTCCAATCAATATTAAAGGCGAGCTATATTCTACTCTGTAGGAGTCTGCTCCTTTGCTTACGATTATAAAATATTAGATAGCAGAGTTTAAACGAGGCCGTACTAGCGGCCGGGACGAATACTGTAGTGATCGATCAAGTGAGGTGTCCATGCTAGATACGGTTAAGAAATGTTATTAAATGAAATGATTAAATGAGCACTGAATCGGCTGACGGTGCGTGAGCTAGCTGAAATGGTAGGCAAAAGTGCTATACGAGGTGTGATCAAACAATAAACCTTATTTTAAAATTTCGTGAGTTACGTATATTCGATTTTCGCATTTTTTTTTTCTGTTACGTTGGTACACATGTCTGTTATATATGTATGTTGACAATATCAGATTGGATTGCCAGGTTAGTCGTGTTTTGGTGTGCTCTTCGATTTTTTACTATTCGAAAAAATGGATCAAAGAAACTGTATTAAGTTTTGTGTAAAAAAATGAAATTAAATGTGCAAGGACATTTGAAATGCTGACTGTGGCGTTTGTCGAGTCTACTATGAGCAGAACACAAGTTCAATTGTGGTATAACCGGTTTAAGGAAGGTCGAGAAGATGTCAATGACGATGCTCGACCTGGTCGCCTGAGCACGTCAACAACCGATGAAAACATTGAAGCAGTGAAGAAAATGATTTTGGATAATCGTCGAATCACTATTAGAGATGTTGCTGATGATGTTGGCATATCGTTCAGCTCATGCCAAACAATTTTTACGGATGTTTTAAGCATGAAACGGGCGGCAGCGAAGATTGTTCCAAAATTGCTAAATTTTGAGCAAAAACAACATCGCATGGACGTCGCTCAGGAGCTGTTGAACGTCGTCAACGACCATCCAGATTTCCTCAAAAAGGTCATAACTGGTGACGAATCATGGGTGTATGGCTATGGCATTGAAACCAAAACCCAATCATCCCAATGGAAGCGTACAGAAGAGCCAAGACCGAAAAAAGCACGTCAAGTTCGGTCAAATGTGAAGGCTTTGCTCACTGTTTTCTTCCATTGCAATGGGGTAGTGCATCATGAACATGCCACAAGGTTGTACGGCCAATAAGGAATACTACCTTGAAGTTATGCGCCGTTTGCGCGAAACAATTCGTCAGAAATGCACAGAATTGTAGAAAAACCAACCAAGGATTTTGCATCATGATAACGCACCAGCTTACAAATCGATGCTTGTGCGTGAGTTTTTGACCAAAAACAAAACCGCAAGCATGCCTCAACCACCGTATTCACCGGACTTGGCCCCCGCTGACTTTTTCCTCTTCCCAAAACTGAAGACCGCGTTTTGAAAGGAAAGCGTTTTGCTACGATTGAAAAGATAAAAGAAAAATCGAAACACGAGCTGTTTTCGATACCAAAATGCGTGTTTCAGAAGTGTTTCGAGGATTGGAAAAAACGCTGGTATAAGTGTATTATATCTGAGGGGGATTCCTTTGAAGGGGACAAGATAGTTATTAATGAATAAATAAATACTTTTTGAAAAAACTAAAAATAGCGGTTGCTTTTTGATCATACCTTGTACACTGTAAATTGACCAAAGATTTGAAGATGAGAAAGCTTGCTTTCAATAGAGTAAAAACAGCTTCGTCAGTGTTTCAGTAAAGCTGAATTTTTGCGTCGATTTATAACCATGGATAAGACATGGATTCACCACTTTACACCTAAAACAAAAAGAAAAACAGTCAAAACAACGGACTGAACTGGGAGAATCGTGCTCAAAGAAGGCGAAGACGATTCCATCTGCGGGCAAGGTCATGGCTTCTATGGCGTTTTTTGGGATACACATGGGATTATTTATTATTATTATTTTTCAGAAAATTAAAACCATCAACGACGAACATTATGCTAATTTATTGCAGCATTTGGCGAAAAAAAACAGTGTTGTTTCATTACACTCCAGTTTACACATCCACTACTGCGATGACCAAAAATTACCTATTTCAAGTTTGAATTGCTTTATTACACGTCTCATTCGCCAGATTTAGCTCCCTCAGAATATTTTCTATTTGCAAATTTGAAGAAACAGCTCGGTGGTAAAAGATTTGCCAAGCATGAAAAGGTGGAGTCTGCGGTTGAGGAGTTTGGCAGTTATTACTATAAACAGGGTATAGAAGCCATTGAATATCGCTGGAAAAACTGTATCGAGCTAAAAAGGCAATGAAATTTTAAATGTAATTTTGTTAATACAGTGCAGTATTTACCATGTTGTTCTTAAAAATGCATGGGAAGGTGAAAGTTAAAGCCGTTTTTCTAATTCGATTAAAAATTATGTTACAGTCGATTATACTCGTATGCAGGATAATAAATATATAATCAATGTTAAATATAATGAATTCAAAACTAAGTAAAGATTGATGAAACAAATCACTACGTATAAACACCTTGTAGACTGCTGCCCTCGGTAACGATACGATGAAAACTGCTGTTCGAGATTACAATAAAAAAATCAGCAGTGCATTTTACGTTACTTTGCCAGACGACGGATAAAATGTTGGACAGACATTAGATCACAGTCGGTCATAAAAAAATTAAGCAATATATATTTATGTCACTATATTGTTCTTGTTCTAAAACGTCTTCCTACAGTACTGGTTAGATTATTTCATTAAAATTTCTAAATTGATGTATTGTCTAACAGCGTACAATATGGCATATAATGCATAGTGCAAACCCTAAAATGGAAAATATGAAAAAAAGAAAAATTATGCTCATCGAGTCTGCATCACTTTTTTATTCCATTTAAATATATCCGTTTATCTGATCATCCAATTATCTATTATTGTTCGAAAGAAATCCAAATTGGAATGATCTCACGTTTTTTTACTTAGGAATAACTAGAATCATTTGCAAAAGGTCACGAATTCCGAACATCGTGTAAGTCTTTCCTGGCAATTCCATTGAACATTCATTTGGTGATAGCTGAAGTGAGAAGGCGACTAGTTTGGGGTACCCTAAAGGGTAGTGTATCAACAATGCGTCATAAGTAATATGAGTAATGTTTTCAGTAATGTCTTTCACTGAAGCCCTGTCCTCATCACTCCCTAGTGGTTGGAGCCAGTCCAAACACAGTTTGCTGTGCAATAATAAATTGCTCACCTTAACTGAAAATTGCTATGGTTTCCTTGCAAAGAAGAATAAACTTCACCCAAAAAACTGTGACATCAATAGTCTTAATAAAATGGAGAATTACTCACTGCCTCTAAGGAAAGGCAATTATAATGCGTGCCAGCGGGGATAGAGGAAAGAACAAGAGAAGATGAGAAGAAGAAGCCTTCCTCCGAGAGCGGAGATACACGCCGATAAACCAAAAGATGGGCTTATAAGAGTTATCCCCCTCTGTAAGGACAAAAATTGAAATCTGGTCACAGATATAGCGGAGTGTGTTGTAATCATGGAAAAACACTTCCATAATTTGCTAACATAGGATGGCAGTATACGCCAATTACCGAGCGATGATGGTAGTATTTGCCCAAACGATGTTATCTCGACAGAGATGTTTAATGATGGTGGTGACGTTTTGCCATAAACAATGCATTCCCAATGTCCTGTGTTCAAAAACGGTGATTCAAATACGTACGAGCTATCGCATCATTAGACTTTCATTCATCCCTTATAAAGTTCTGCCGAGTGAGATAGGTGATAATGATAAGTGACAGTTGATACCAATACGTGTGAGCCTTGTCAGTGTGGCTTTAGATGTTGTTCATCTGCAACCTGACAGGTTTTCACTGGACGGCAAAGAGAAGAAGGAACCATGGACGTGTTTGGTACACCTGCGAGATCTGTACTCTTTTTTAATATGACACTGACAAACAAACTAGGTCAAAATTCTAATGATTAATTATTTTACATGTAAGAAACACAACGTATTTGTCTTCCTCCAGTGGTGAGAGTTGTAGACATATTTTGTGACGAAATTTTAGAAATGTTTAAACGTGACTGTGTTTCAGGCTCATTGTGGAGCATAGCGACTAAATTTTAAAAAATACTATTTAATCCATTTACTACATTTATAATTTCTTTTGAGATGAATCACTGAATTACATTAATTACTGAATTTCATTCATTTGAAATGGGAAAGAAAAACTGTAAATGTTGTGCATAAGAATCTACCACTTAAACCTTGGTTAAATTAGCAGTAGCTCAAGTGGAATATCAATTAAAACCCCATCTTTTAAATTTTCCAATGCATTAACAATAATTTAATAATTTTATAATAATTTAATAACAATTTTTTAATAATAATAATTTAAGTTTAATAAAGCTCTTTATATTTATAGTCGTCATACTGGACTTAATCATAATCATAGCATTTTTTTACCACTCCAAAAATGGTACTGGAAGTTGAAATTTAAAAAATGGATGACAGAGTTTTTTTTCCAATTTTACGAAGTTAGAATTAACTTAGCAAAACTGTTAATTAAATTAATCTAATTTCATTATTTAACGGAAACACAATTAACATCTCAGAATTAACAGTCAGTGTATTCGCCGAATCCTAAAAATTCGTACATGATGTCCATTCAACGTCATAACAGATGACCACTTTGAATATCAGGGCTAAATAAATAAAATACTAAAACTACCTAAAGAACGAAAATAAGTGCAGTTCTTCTAAAGCAGAACTAACTACCAAAGCTTTATATCAATTGTGAAACCCTACTATACTTATACCTATAATACATTAATTCTCTTGAATTTGTATTTTTCGTACCCCGTCTACCAATGTCTTGAGCAGTTTGTTCAATTCCGAGAAAGTTTTATGCAAACTTATATCGGGTTCAGTAACACTCATTCCTTTCTACAATTTCCCGCTTTCTTGGGCCTATATCGTCGGAGATTTCTTGACTCAGCACGTTCCATAGAAATCATTCTAAACTTATGTACTGCCACACAATGACATGACAAAATTTGGTATATGATATTTTGTCCGTTGAAGAATATAAATTTGATGGATTTCTGCCTGCTTCTTTAGGCCACAGGATTGTAGAGTTCTGCCAAAATTAGGGAACACAAACTCTGGATCCAACTACATAATTTAGGAATTATCAAATCAAACTCTTTATTTCATACTATAACTGAATTCATCTGCGACTTCATTTTAATCTTCAAATAAATAGAAATCGTACATTAATAAACACTGCTTTCTCTTTTGATTTTAATTATTTTTAAACTATAGTGCTAAATTAAAAATCCTACTTAGTGAAGAACGGAAAGATATGACGTTATTAGAACCTTCACCATAATGTGGTTGAGGTTGTATTGAATTTTGTAATCTCCAGAAAAATCGGTTTTAGACAAAATATCTAGAATTGTCTCTGAACCAAATTCGATTTTGCGCATATTAGCACATATGGTTTTTGCCCCGAACTACAAAAACATTTGAACACAAGACCAGAGGGTATACCAGTATGTGCTATTCAATAAAATGGTAGAACGTACAAATTATGACGAGGGTGATGTGGAATAAGCGGGGAAATGCATCATTATGAAATAAGCTCATAGAACACTGTGTCGTAGCTATTAATAAGCACCTGAAGATATTCCTTATTAGTTGCATCTAAAACAAAAATCGCTGCTTGACTATGCTGAAACCATTCAATATAAATTGAAACCTTACATAAAGTATACTCGTAATATGAACTATATAAGAAAATCAGTACTTTCTTTCTTCCATAGAACGTTAAGCTACCAAATTTTTGGAACTTAAAAAAGTAAAAAATAATACTGGTAATAATTTGTTTATGCCACGTTTATTATGAATAGAAGTTGAGATTTTAATAGAATTCTATAACCGTAAAAATGTTTATTTATGTTTGTCGTTTGACACGACAAATAAATAAAAACCAGAAAGAACAGTTAAATATCTTTTGACTAAATGAGTTTTATGACTTTTTAAGTCGATTACGCGACATCCGTCTGCATGGCTGGTTGGTTGGTGGACACGATAAATGTCGCAAATCATTATAAGACATATCAAAATTCAGAATACTTTTTATCATCAACACAAAACGACGTTGGGTGAAAGTGAATGTAAATCACTTTATCTGACCGAACTTTTTGTACTGATTGTCGATATACTTTTTACATTTTTATCCTATATATTTGATTTGTAACTGACGAAAGATTTCATTGAATTTGTCATTTGTAGCAAAGTTAATTTACCTCAAAAATGTCAGTCTACGCTGTGGAAATAATTTACAGGGAAAAGAGCTTGTTTCTACTGGCCACCCCCAAAATTTAGGTATCATATGTACATATATGGATCCTTAAAAAGAAGTATTCTATTTTTACACTAAAAGGACTGAATAATCTGTATCTCGCATTGTGTAAGTGTGATCGGGTTACGCTGAATGGCATTTGAAAGATAAGTTTTCTTACACAAAAAACTACTCAATTAGTTTTGTGATTGTTTGACTCACTATTTAGCACGCCTTAAAGATGGACACCAGGAGACGTCTAATAATATGAATAATATTTATGGTATTAATACCCATGTAATAGCCCACTTTACACAATCTTGGTTTTGTTAATTCCGTTCCCACAGTTTTGATGTTTCGAAAATGTCCATAGAATGATAAAAATCGTCAGTTCCGACCGTTTTATAAGCACTGTTTTGATCAAAATATCGCGCAGAAAAATGTATGTACCATGGATGAGGCTGGATACCACAAGAGTTAACGCAAAAGAACCGATGAATCAAATCTGGAAATACATCTGTCATAACGGACGAGCTACATTTAGTTTTTTTTTTTTTTGCAAGATGTTAGATTCGTTGGGAGAAATCGTGATTTTAGTTTTAACCTCTGTCTTGGTTTCTTATTGACGGGCATGGGTCACTCAATACCTTTCTGTATAAGAGAACCCTGTCTGATCACGAGTCGTGTAATTGCGGTGCACCAGACGAAGACTGGCAGCATGTGCTGTGAGAATGTCCCTTATATGTACCTATGTATGTAGCCCTCACCTAAATTGGCCTTGTTTTGATCGTTTCTGCAGGCCGTAGTTTTCGTCTGATTCCAATCACGTTTAGTACATACATTATGTGTGATCAAACCTTAAATCATATTGAAAACCCTTATGGACAATTGAGAAATTGAACAAGCGACGTACACTTCGATTGGATCGAAGATTATATACCCGCCAACATAAGCAACAGTTTACAGTGAGGTGTATGATATATTAGTTCATTGGACGTGTCAAAAAAAAGTTTGTTCACAAGCATAATATATATTGATTCAAATCATTTATGTTCAAAACAAAATTTTTTAGAGCTGCCCTGTGTACACGCCTATCATCTCATATTGATTTTAAATAATGAATAAAAAAGTATTAGGAAAAAAGATTATATTTGAAAATATTGATTTTGTATTTGTTGCAGTAAGCTGTTCCTTATTGAATCATCTGAACTCAACGGTGACTCTGTCGAGTTATAGCATAATGGGTTCATGTCAAAGAAACCCTTTTCCCTCACATAATATATAGATATTGCTAGTTATTTTGTCAAGATTTTTTTACTGTTTTACAACAGTTATTGTAGTAGTTAGGCTTAATTATGATGAATTTTTTAAATTTTATTAGCTATGTGGCTACATTTAGTCAAAATAGCTACAAACAGAACATTTGCCAAAGTAAGTTTTCACAATGGAAATGGACAGCATTGCTACACACCTTCAGGAGCATCTCATTCATATATCCCATATTGGCCGATTTCCGGAATTTCAATCTTTCCTCCGTAATATCTAATCGGTAGGGTGCAACAGCCTAGGGTTTTGTTCAATGTGTTGGCATGTAAATATTTGCAAACATTGAGAAAAATTGCATTAGACAAGTTTTTGTCTAATAGAGTTATATTTGACTTGTGCTCTTCGCTGAGAGTATTTTCGCATCGGTAGGCGAAACTTCCCAATTGTTTTGTGTGGAGTTATGAACCGTTAATGTCTAAGGGAGCTGAAGATGGTATTTTGGCGAACACCAAAATAGCTACCCGTGCAGATAGCTGTGTCAATATGACCAATTTCGCATGTTTTTGAATTATATTCTATTATCAATTGTTTATTTTGCTAATAGAAAAATAATCTTGAACTTGATTAAGAACCAAAATCATATAAATACCGATATTTAACAATTTTTTGACAGATTGGTTGCATCTGTTAGATGTACTTAGTAATGTGACTTCCATTTAAAGAAATTTGAATTCCACTATCACTGTTATATTTAAAGATCATGTTAAACTGATTTTTTAAATATCCGAACAAAACGATTTTAGCTAACAGGCAAATATCGTCAATGGCATTACAATATTTTGCTATTTAGGTCAATCAAAGCTTAATTTCGTTAAAATTTCAGTTGGGTAATTGCATTCAAATTGATTAAATCAATAAGAAATATAAAATCACCCCTTGGGAATCATCCGTAGGGCTTTGATCATGTGATTCAATTAAGCAGAAACGTTCAGAATCTTACTGTAAATATAATTTATGGAAGAGAAACCTGACAATTAGAGTTACATTTTGGCAAATAGGGAATCAAATATCGTAACCTGATTTTAGCAATAACTGTCAACTTATAACAAAATAAAATATATTCGCACCTCATAAAAAAAGTGGCAGACACACTGCCAATTAGTACTGGTTCTAAGACGTATTTCTGTTTTCCTTTTTTGACCTGATACATTTTTTACTGAATGGGAGTAACTTCCGCTATAACTTTTTCATGTTTACATAAAATCAATCGCTGCCAAATACTGTGCCCTACTGTCAATACTTACTTTCAACTAGTTATTGTTTTTGTTACAACAAATAGGTTACGTAATACCCGCACAGACATAATGGCCGGCAGACATGCCGACACAGAGGCAAATCGACAAAAAAGGAACGAAATATTCAACCTCAAATAAAGCCAATATCAGTGAGCAACATAAGGAGTTTTTAAAGACATGAATGTTTGTACGCTTGTATGTTTGTATGCATGTTTGCTTAGACATACATATCTGACGTCTGTATGAATGAACATTCAGATGCTCATACATTTCTTTAATTAAAACAATGAAACTTTTCCACATAGATATGATGAAAGTAATACAATGTAGGGTGAAAGAGAAAGGTAACCAAGTGATATAATGTTTTAATTTTCTTTATGATTTAATGAGCGAAAATAAATTAATTAAATAAATTCCCCCCTCTCCCGCACTGTGCCGTGTGCCGTTGATCAGGCTTATTTGGAAAATGGTCTCAGCCTCAAGCGAATGGCGATAATAACAGAAAGGCAACAACTCAGCCAACGATGATGCTGAACTGGCAACGAAAGTTCATTGTTATGGAAACAAAGTTATCGGGAAGAAAAGAAAACGTTACACATTGATTCCAATCGAAAGTGTGTCACGCCAACACTTGTGAGGGACCCAGTTATTTATGTGCAATGTGTGGCCACCAAGAGGGAAGACTCTGAAGAGGAAGTTCATTAAAAGTAAATTCAATTATTGTCCATTCAGCTTCCTTTTGCAATCTCCTAATGGCTAATTTCATATCAAGTGATTTGCTGTTAAACTGAATGCAACAATAGAATGGAAGGCCCAATTGGTAAATTGTATTAGGTGTAATTGGGACATGACATTGTACAGATGGTCGCTTTGCTATTTAACTTTGCAAGAATTGAATTAAAAGTTGAACAAATAAATCAAATCTCGGTAATATTGTTTGAAGTTTAATCAACAAATCAAACGTTGGATACCAGCAAACGAATGAAGGAATGAATGAATTGTTAAACATTATTTCATGTAAATGTTGTCCGCGGCTCCGTCTCAAAATCTCTATTCGGAAGGTCCAACTTTTCGTCACTTTTTCGAGCAATTCGTGTTATGTTATCCTGTAAGGCTTCAATAGTGTTCGGCTTGTCCATATAGACCAACGACTTAACATAACCTCATAAACCACACCAGACTGTCGCTTTTTTTGGAATGTATCGGTAATTCATCACTCCAGATGCGACAGTTTTGCTTTTGTACGTATCCGTTCAGCTGAACACAATTTTTCGATAAAACAGCAGATTTTCAGTAAGCCTTTGTAACGCCCATTCACCAAATATTAGACGTTGTGGTAGGTCATTCGCCATTGCATGATGAAATGAATGATGAAATATACTGTACACTTTTCACTTTGACAGATGACGTTTGGACGCCATTACCAATCAGTGCTGCTAACCTGAAAATTTTAAATCTTAAAAAATCACCCTATATTATATGTAGAATTGAATATTGTATTAACCTTAAGCAACACATGTGCCATATATGGTTGACTTTTTACACTTATTCGATTTTAAATCCCCTCTCAAAACATTAAGTTAAAGCAAGTTGTTCGTAGTATAATCGAGTTGTCAGTTTACGGTGAGACTGCATGAGATTCAAACCGCTCAAAAGAATTAAAATAAGTTAAGAATTATATTAAACTATGCTAAATATTTCTAAGAATTTTATAAAAAAATGTTATAAATTGTGCTTGTGTTTTGACAATGGCAGTGGTCATAATGGCAATGTTTGTCCTTCGAGAAAAGTAATTTTAATATGTTGAAGGATGCGTTTGCAGAAAATTTAAACGAATGCAATTTCATGTTCTCTTGTGTATCAACAGTTAACTAATCAAATGAAATTTATTACAATATGTATTAATATTTGCAAAAATTATAATATAATTATATAACAAGTAATTAATAATATTAATGTAATTAATATAATACATATTATATTATTATTATTAATATAATATGTATTAAAATATACAGAAATTTCAGTCAGGCACAGTAAAGGAGAAATCCATTATTCTTCCAATAGACTTCTTTAGTAATCTTTATCTTGCGTTGTATAATTGTGATCGAATTACGCTAAGAAAGATAGGTTTGAAGGATAAGATTGCGTACTTACACTAACTATTCACATAATTTTGTAATCGCTTGACTTAGTATTGTCTGAGCGTGCATTAAAAATGGAAAACATGCGGAAATTTTGCACTTTTTCTTCGATAAAAGCTAAAATCCAAATCGGACGGACAAAAATTCAAGTAGTGTTTATGCAAGTAATCATGCACTATTTTCGGTAATGTTGATGTCAAGGATGCATCACTCTCTGGAAGGCCAATTGTTGAAATTGTCGAATGGAAATCGTCAAATACGAAATTTTCGTAAGCATTGTTTCGATTGCCCAGAAGCAAAATATTGCTTGTTTGAAACCATTTGAATAAAAACATGGTCGCTACACGAGTTAACGCGAAAAAAACCTTATGAACCGAATTTCCATCTGCTAATCGCTGCTGAATCGCAACAAAATCGACGCATTTCTGAAGCGGATGGTGACTGGTGATGGAAAGTTGATCGTTTCAACTTCAAGCGAAAATAGCATTTATCGAATTGGGGCAAGCTATCATTGGCAATCTGGTTGCTGATACCATCGCGGAATCATCTACAATAAGTTGATCTCTACAGGCAGTTCGGCGTAATTCAGATCTGAATTGTCTACAATTGGACAGTCTGAATGAACAAATCGACCAGAAGCGTCCAGCCCTGGCCAGCAGGGTTACACCAAAGCAGACATATCAATCGTTGCTCACCATAAGCCGGACCTGCAACAAAGTGATTACCACCTGTTCCTGTCTATGCCAAAAGATTTTGCTGGGAAAAAATTGGCCTCAAGAGAAGCTTATGAAAATCGACTGCCCAGTTTTTTGCCAATAGGGGCGAGGGTTTCTATAATAGGGGCATAATTGAATTACTTTCAAAATGGAAACAAGTTATCGAACAAATAGCGCGTAGCTGATCTATTTGGATCATTCTAACTATGCTAAATGAGGTCCTGAACGCCATGCAAAAATAATGGATTGATATTTGCTACATGTTTTTTATATATCTTCATTCAACGTCCTATTGCGTTGGTGCAAAAGTGTGCGGGTTCCCGGCAGGGACATGGTAAAAAGCTGGGTTCTTTCCAATATACAATCCGCATTAAATCATAAGAAAATAAGTAAAATTATCCCTTAAAGAATTTACTTATTATAGGTTCATGTCTTCCGATTAGAAATTATAGGGAAACCATTTATTTCCGCTAAATCGTCATGGTCCATTTTCTTTGGCAGATCTATCACGTGTTCCCGCTGTTTGCCAAGAGATGGCGCCAACTGTAAGTGCTAGTCGATTCTGCCATGAGCTAAACGTTATGAGCCAGGCTTAGGCATATGGTAAATATACCGAAGACATGCCGAATACTGCATTGATTGATTGGGATCCATTTCAAACGCAGGTAGATCTTGCTTTAGTATCAGGAGCTACCCGTCAAGCCATTTCAAAGCGATTGCATGCATTGGGAATGATTCAAAAGCAAGGAACTTGAGTTCCCTATGAGATGAAGCCAAGGGACGCTGAGCGTTGTTTTTAAACCTACCTGGAAACGATGAAATGGGAAGTCTTAAGCCATCCGCCATATTCTCCAGATATTGCGCCGTCTGATTATGATTTCTTTCTATGGCACACGGTCTGGCTGACCAGCAGTTCCACACAGTTTTACCGTGACGAAATTCGGGCAATGGGCAAAACTTTCAATGAATTATTTGTAAACATATTTTCATAATAAAGTTGCATTTTTATAGAAAAAAACAGCGAGAGCTTAGTTGCCCATCTAATAAATTTACTAAATACAGTATACTTGTTAAATTATACTGTATATAATGAGACTGGATGAACGATTTAATTCAAGAAATATACAAGCAACGAAGAATGAAGACACGAGTATATATCATTTGATACGACAAATACGAGTATTTAACACCAAAACAAAGAGTCTAAACCAAACGTGTTTTATGAAGTGCCTATCTGTCTGACTGGCTGCTAGGTTTGACAGCTGTCGTAAATCTTTATGAAGCCTATTAACATATATCACATTTCAACATTTATCATAATTGAAATTGTAAATTTGTTACGATGGCGGCCACAAAACAAGTCGAACTGACGCATAAATGGTGCCAATAGTTTGAAAACAATTATTTTAGTGAAAAGTGGCAACCTTAAAAAAAATAGGTTTTAAGTTTGAAGGTGCCACGTTGCTTACTATTTGTATTTGAGTCATCAAATGTAAATGATCTCAGTGAATTTTTATACATGGAAAAAATTGATAACCGATATGTAATTCAATATTTCCATTTAAAATGTTTAAGTCCAACCATTATTAAAACTGAGCTGTATTCTATTTTGGACAGTCTGCTCCTTCGTTTACATCTCTAAAATATTGGGTAGCAGAGTTTAAACGAGCACGTACGAGCTGTTAAGGTGAACATGGTAACAGTTAACCAATTGAGGTGTCCACGCCAGATGCTGTTAAGAAAATCCACAAAATGGTATTGGATGTTCGTCTGAATTGGCTGAAGGTGCGTGAGGTAGCTGAAATGATAGGCATTTCAAAAAGTTCTGTACATCGTATATTAACCGAAGATTTGAAAGCGAGAAAACTGTGCGCAATGTGGGTGCCGCGCTTGCTTTAAATAGAGCAAAAGCAGCGTCGTAAAGATGTTTCAGTTGAGTGTTTGGCGATGTTTCGCCGCAATGACGACAAATTTATGCGCTGATTTATAATTATAGGTAAGACATTGGTCCACCACTTCACACCTGAGATAAGGAAACAGTAAAAGCTGTAAACTGAAATGGGAGAATCGTGTCCAAAGAAGGCGAAGATGTTTCCATTTCATGGCGTTTGTTTTTTTGGGATGCGCATGGGATTATTATTATCTGTTATCTTCAGGAAAGGAAACCCCATCAAGGGCGAGTATTATGCTAATTTATTGCAGCGTTTAGGTGATGAAATTTTGGTGAAAAGGCCGCGTTTTGGTGAAAAAGAAATCGTTGATTCATCAAGACAATCGCGATGGCCAAAATGTTCGAATTGCTTCATCACGCAACTTATTCACTATTCCGCTATTGCGATGTCCAAAAAGGAATGAATATTGAATATTCACTCGGACTATTTTCTGTTCCCAAAGTTGAAAAAAAGGGCTCGGTGGTAAAAAGATTTGCCGACTATGAAGAGGTGGAGTCTGCAGTTGATGGCTATTTTAAGGAGTCTGACAATTCCTACTCTAAACAGGTTATAGAAGCTATTCAATACAAATAAAGAAAAATTTTCTGAACTTCTTTGTGTTCTGTTTATTAACTGGGCTACCTCAAATCCATATTAAATGTTTTCTGTAATTTTTTTTCCTGCAACTTCTAACTTTTAACGAACGTTTTAACGATTATCTTAGAAGATTAAATAATAACTATTTTAATAAATTTCCCTATTCTCCTTATTCCATAATAAAAGAATGTAACGATTTATAAACTTAATTAGGGGAATTTATCAAACTTAAAATTTGTGTCTATAAGTGGTCATCTTCGCCGATAATCATTCTATGAACAATAACTTTCTTTCAAAGTTTGGCATTACTATTTATTTTTGTTTTGCAAACGAAAGTTGTTAACCTTTTTACCTCCCAAATCGGTTGTTGTTCCAATATCTTGGGATAAAACTTTAAATAATTATCTATGTTTAGATTTAATTTATTATTTGATTAATAAATAAGGGTGTCCCAACAAGAACGCAAGATTTAAATGACTGATGCAGCAATTGAATTGTTTCCCAGGCTGTATGACATGTGGCGCCATCTTGTTGAAACCACATGCCCTCCACAGTCATTTCTTCAATTATAGCCACGAAAAAACTGGTTATCACTTCACGATACCGAACACCATTGACTGTTTGCGCTTGATATGTCTCATTTTCATAAAAAAAGGTCCAATGACACGTTGAGGATGCATTTGCTTCTCGTGAATCACTCGAGGATTTTCCTCACCCCAAATGCGACAATTCTGCCTATTGACGACGCCATCAAGATGGAAATGGGCCTCGTCACTGAAGATGATTTTATCGGCATTATCGGCAAAATCAGCATTTTCATGTTGTCTCTCCAATACCCAATTAACGAACTCCCTCCGCTGTCCATGGTCAGCTGGCTTCAGTTCCTGAATCAATTGAAATTGAAATGCAAGAAGAAGCAAATCTTTCGTCAAAATTCGCTGCATAGTGGATTTGGAGACACCAATTTGCTGAGCTCGGTGTCGAATTGAGGTGGATGGAGTTTGAGCGACATCATCACGTACAGCTGCGACATTTTCGGTCGAAGGCGCGTTGTTGTCTTTATATCACTAACAGACCCAGTTTTGGGAAATTTATCCATTAATCTCTTTACAGTTGATTCTTTTGGAGCATTATTGTGACCCCAAATTGATCGCAATTTGCGAAATGTAGCCGCAAAACTGTCACCATTTTGGTAAAACAATTTCACAATGAGAATGCGTTGTTCATTCGTGTAGCGCTCCATTATATATATATTATTGCAAGAAAAGATATTAACATCATCTATTATTGCCCCATTGTGTATTGTTGCCCTAATCTATCCAACGCTCAAAATGTAAAAGTATACGAAAGTGATGGCTAACTTTGAAGAAAGATGAATGAATGAAATATCATCCAATAATAATCAACCAAAATTAAAGCATATATGAACAAATTTCACTGTGTATATTTGACGTTTCTTTCTTCTTGAAAGATTGACATGTGAAATTTCTTAAGTTCATTCTTTACCCAAATGATTTCGCATTAAAGTTACATTATGTTATGTTAAAGTTGTATTATTGTATTATCAAAAATTATGTTTTCAGAAAAAAATGTATTTCACTTCTTCAATTCGATTTGGTTTTTTCCTTATTTTGCTCAATTGCCAGCTCTTTGAGGCACGTGTAAAATTTTGCTGCCCCACTTAAAATGCAGACATTATTGCAAAACAAGATATTAACATCATCTGTTATTGCCCCATTGTGTATTATTACCCTAACCTATCCAACGCCCAAAATGTAAAAGTATACCAAAGGGATTGCTAACTTTGAATAGAGATGAATGAATGAAATACGGTCAAATAACAATCAATCAAAATTAAAGCATAGATGAACAAATTTCGCTGTACATGTTTGACCTTTTCTCTTTTTGAAAGATATGCATGTGAAAATCCTCAAGTTCGTCCTTTACTTACTACTTCTTTATGGCAATCATGATTGACGTCCGCACATAACTTTAGTAAAGCAAATAAAAAAACTCAATGAAGAGCTGCATGTACTCGTTCGTATACGCTACGCAAATATACGCTAGAAAGCCTCGTCTTATAAGGACATGAGACAGTTTTTTTTTTTTAAATTTTGAAATAACACTAAAAATTTGGTTTTTCTCATGTAACATAATCTACATATATTATACATGTGTTAAAATGCGTGTCCAGATAAGTTATTAGGTGCGCAACTAACTTCCCGCTGTTTGTTAATAGATGGCGCCAGCTATAAGTGCTAGTCGATTCTGTCATAAGCTAAATGTCATGAGACAAGCTTAGGCATATGGTAAACATACCGCCTCGACACAATAGTGATTTTCTTTTGACGTCATATTCTTTTGGTTGTGTGAATATGTATGATTTTGTGCCAAATAATCGTCATATGAGGGAAGTATTGATTCTCTTTTTTCAATTGAAGAAAACGACGGCTGAACCTCATCGAGAGCTTCAAAACGTTTACGGAGATGCTGCTTTAAGTGAAACAAAGTGTCGAGATTGGTTCCGTCGCTGTAAAAACGGTGATTCTGAAGTTGGCGACCATTCGCGTGAAGGAAGACGAAAAACTTGGAAGACTCTGAATTGACGGCATTGCATGATTGGAATCCATATAAAACGCAGGTAGAGCTTGTTTCAGTATTAGACATTACCCGCCAATCATTTCCAAGCGATTGCATGCGTTGGGCAAGATGCAAAAACAAGGATATTGGGTTCCTCGTGAGTTGAAGCCAAGGGACCGTGAGCGACGTTTTTCCGCCTGTGAACAACTGTTTCAGCGACAAAGAAAGAAGCAGTTTCTTTATCGTATTGCATTGCGGGTGCTGCAAAATGAGTTCATTACAGCAACATAAAAAAAAGAAATTCATGGGGCTGATTAAGAATTTAAGGGACAACGGCATAATTCTAAATGTTACAACTTTAGTTTCCTTCAAAATGAGAAAAAGGTCGGAACAGAACATTTTTTACATTTTTGCCCATTGTCTTGATTCATAATACTTTGCAGAATTTTCAAAAAATATTGATTAGAAGTCACGATTCTTCTAGTACCTTCAACACAAATGACCAATTTACTCCATATATTTATACTTTCAGTCGATGTATCACTTGTTACGGTCAAAAATATAAAATACAGAGGGAAGAGTCTAAAGTGCCAAATAGCTTTTAAGCAAAAGTGTTTCATGACTTTTTAAGTCGATAGCTCTCTATCTGTCTGTCTGGCTGGTGAACACGATAGCGATCGCAAACCTTTACTAAATTTGCTAAATTTTGACACAGCTCAATATTTTACCAGATCATAGCCGGAGATTGTTTTATATGGGAAAAATTGGTTCTTAGAAATAAAATAAAAGTTGGAGGTATATATATATTTCCGCAAACAGGCAGGCCATATTATTTTGAAATTCTTGTCCAATGTATTGACTTACAATTCTCTGTAAGCCCTGGGAAAAATTGACCAAGTAACCACGCCCTTCTGGTAAGAGCTGGTGCACCTCTCTTCTCTTTTCCTTGTAGCGTTCCCTAACTGCACGCACTACAATTGGTCGCAACATTGCCCTGTATGCAACATCCTTTTCCTCAGACAACATGCGACATTTTTCGTCGTACCATGGCTTGTCTGAGTATGGTTTTTGCAGCAGTTGTCATAGAATGCGCAATATGTAGTCACTGTGTTTCAGGAGCATCAGGAACAGGAGCGTTTAGTTGTAGTAGTTGTGAGAGTTTAGTGGAGTAGGCTGTGACTATTTCAGGGGTACCCAGCTTAGCGACGTCGAGCTTCCTTTGTGCCTGGTTACGAACATTTTTCGTTCTGCTCAATCTCGTGCGTACCTTAGCTGCAACCAGGTGGTGATCCGAGTCAGTATTAGCACCACAAATTACACGCACGTCCATGAAACTAGAAGCATGCCTTCCGTCTATTACAACATGATCAATCTGATTCCTCGTGTTATGATCAGGAGATAGCCACGCTGCTTTGTGGATGTCTTTATGCGGGAATCTAGTTCCACTTACTACCATATTACTTGCCGCAGTGAATGAAACCAGTCTGAAACCGTTTCTGGAGATGTTACCATGTAGAACGAATTTTCCGTCTGTTGGACCAAGAACATCTTCCCTTCCTATTTTGGCATTAAAATCTCCCAGAACAATTTCAGTGTCGTGGCCAGGACAGCGGTCATATGCTTCTTCTAGGCAGTCATAAAATGTGTCTTTGGTCTCCTCGTCTTTCTCTTTCGCCGGGGCATGTGCACAGATTAACGTCATAAAAAAATATTTCGCTTTGATGGGGATAGCTATATGATCACTTATAGGGTTAAACCGCGAGACAAGGTCTCTTTCCCACAACAAGTCCAAATGCGAATTCATATATTTCTGCGTGGCAGCTGTTGTGGAAGTCACAGTTTTTACGCCGAGTGCATCCTTGTCCTATCCATTGCATCTTCTGGATGGCGGTAATGTCAGCTTTATTTTCATCCGCTAGGCGGATAGAGGCACCTTCTCTGCAAAGAGTGCGGACATTATATAAATAACGTTTGCGGGGATCGTCAACATTTAGGGGGGTACGTTTTATTATTTTTTCGGTATTTTCATGATCATTTAAATTTGAGATGAGCGGCTTATCAGGCCACTGCATCCGATCCTAGTATTGGGGCTGCCAACGACCACTAGGCTGGTGAGTTGAGTTTGAGTAACAGAAGTTACCTACTGGCCTAAGACGCATCGGTGTTAGCATGCCATTCAGGTTTCTCAACTAGTCGTCTTTTCACCAAATTTCGACAGTCACTTATAATATTTATAAGAGAGTTCATATGAATGAAAGTATTTCTTTTATGATTTTGATTTTAACCAGTACGTACCCGTATATGTAAACAAATGAAAAGGATGTACTTTCAAAATCTTTATTCTCTACTTAAAGCTGTAGAAGCTTTGTGTATTTAATTATCAAATACCTAACACTATGGAAGATAAAAAAACTGGTGTCATAGGGGTGCCTTTCAATAGCTGACAGTTGTTAACACCAATCCCACCTTTTACTGGTTCCCTCGACTATCGTACATATTGTTAGCGTTGGGCTGCCGAAGGATGAATGAAATTTAAGCAGTGGTAGCTTCATAGAATAACCACAAGACGTCATACACAGCATCAGCTTTAATAACACCAATTAAGATATTGTCCCACTACATGGAAAATAAGTATGTAGGATGTATGTTTACACATACATGCATAATTCCACCTTCATGCTCAGATTATTGTTATGCCCAATACTCACACTAATGGCGATGGTGGTGAATGTTATGTTGGTGTTTTCAAAACAGCATTTCCCTGCTCCCAATATTATGTTGACTGTATTGAATACAAAAACGATAGTTTGCAACTACGAACATCAGGTGGGTGGGTGCTTGCGGGTGGTTCACGGTGATTTGCCAGCCTATGTTCCTGATTGTGTTATGTGCTATAGCGCGAAACTACTCATGGTGTTTGCAGTGGCTCCAAGTCAGTCTAGCGCAGAGTGCTTAAGTGATTCTCATTTCTATAATTAGAGCGGTGTAAAACGTGTGGATGGAATGATGGAGGGGTGGATAGTCACGAACTACCTTTAGAATTAAAACAGCATTTATGTCAAAGATTTCCGCAAACTACCAAAACGACTGATTGCAGCCTTATTATCTAGTTGCTTTATTCAAAACCATAAATCGATTTTTACGAAATATTTAAAAAAAAACGTTTTGCAAATTTTTGTGGAGTTTCATATTTTTTCAAACTAAAATCAAAGATCTTGAAAAGCTTCAAGATTCGATGGCGTCTCAAACTTGTTTTTCAAATTTGAAAGATTTCAGAGGGTGTTTCTGAAATTTGTTCTCAGAGAAAGAAAACATCTGTTCTTAAAGAGCTGATAACTTTCATATACCAATCCTCGTAAGCTCTTCTACAACGAGAGAGAAATAAAACAACTAAAAAGATACTTTATTATTGTTCTGTTTTATCTTGATAAATTGATCAATTTTTTCAATATTAAGAGTTTAAAATACTATTAGTAAAAACTCTTACGGAACCCCTGTGATACAGCCACGGTCCTTTAGGCTCCCGAAGAATGGGAATTTCTCATCCAAAGCAGCCATTAATTAAAATCAATCGAAATCAGTATTGTATAGATACTGAAAATAACATTTAGCCTGGAATGTCCACTTGTATGACGGTACAACGTCCTCTACCTTATGAATCACAGGTGGCACAGGCGGGTGAAACCGGTCCAGCATTGCAAAAATTATCCATACAGGGACTGAACCTACTTCGAAATAGTGGAGATTTTTACTGGTTTTCCAACAATTGACTTATACATGTCAGCATTCAATAGATTTTCTTAAGTGTGAACGTGGAAGACAAAAAAATATCCGCATTTTCACTGAAAAACGGGCAAGATCGATATACTTTGATTGGGAAGATGCCCAGTTATTATATAACCCATTTAATAATTTTTATAATTCTAGTTTTTCTAATATTATATGTACATATCATTTGATACTGTCAAAAATGTAACTTACGCAAGGAAGTGTCTAAACTAGTAAATATCTTTTGGTCGAATGCGTTTCCTAATTTTTTAAGTCAATTAAGAGACGTCCGTCTGTTTGCCTAACACGATAGCGGTCGCAAATCTTTACTAAACTTGTCAGAACTTGACACCCCCTTACATTTTGGCCAGATCGTAACCGGCCATTGCAAATTGGCTTTGTCGACCCATCTCTTTTGGTACATCCACCTCAATGCAAATTAATCGAATTTTAGAATTTCAGTTTTTCCCCTAAAACTCCGCATTCGTAGACTGGATTATCTTATATTTTTGTCCATTTTATTTGTTTGTAATGCATGGCCGAATTCAGAAGAATCGACTGGTTAATCATGCCCTTTCTGGTACCTCTCATACAAATGGCTCATAGAGCCCATATAAGTATTCTTAAATTCATATCTCTTACATGGTTGCACTAATTTTAGAAAAATTTTGAACACTCGAAGCGTTTCGCGAAGGAAATGAATAGCATTGCCATGCATATCGGTGTAGCTCCAATATAATTTAAACGATTTGTCGAAATTTAATTTTTCTCTTGCAAATCTTAATTCGCACAAAACAGTAACCTAATTATCAGTTAATTGCCTTACATTGAAAGAAATAAGCTAATTCAGGGCATGAGTTGTGTCAAATTTGACTCGAAAAATATGAAACTAAAATCTGTAAAAATTCAGTCAGGTGGACAGACTTACACACTTCTTTAACTAACGTCCTTCTTATTGGGGTGCAATAATATGAGTTGTAGCTGAAGTATTATTTTCGGAAAATTCTCTAAATTAGAGCACAATAAAAAAAAATATTATTACTTTCTTCCTGTTCAAAGCTATAGTCGAACCAATGTTTTTTTTTCTGAATTGACAAATTTTTGTGTGGGGTGCATTAAACGGCAACGCAGTACGTTTTCATTTGCGGTATTTGAATGCCAGGTTTGTGTGGTAAATTGTACCAAATTTTGTCCAATTGATTGAAAGGTATTACTTTATGAGTACATGGATTATCAAAGAAATTTTACCAATCATGGCAATGCAATGTAATTCAGTACTGAATTACGATCAATTTGCGTGGAAAGTGCTAGAAAGAGCTTGGCGAGACTTAGGCGATTTTGTTCGAGCTATGCAATAAATTATAAATTAATGTAATGCATGAGTGGTACTAGAACAGTTGGGTCGATATACCTCATTTATAATCTCCGACTGCGATCTGTCAAAATGTTAAGCGGTGCAGTTTCTCTACAAGCAGTACAAAAATTTCAGTCGGGTAAACTGACTTATTATTCTAACTTCCCAGAAAAAAGGATTAATAATAGAAGTAAAATTAAAATTAAAAATTATAGATAAATCAATAATTTTTGCTAAATCAGTCAATTTGTATTTATGGTGCCCTAAGGCGAGTGCCAATGCAGTCCATTTGCATTCGTAGAATTTAGTTTTTTAAATGTTTCACACTGAGTTTTCTATATTTCACACTGAATTTGGTGTAATATAGTAGAAGATGTACATCTATCAATACAAGGTAATCCATCAATCTGTCTACCAGACAAGCCATAAGGCTTCGCAGGATTTAATATTAAGTATACGATTATTTGTAGTCAACAGATATATAAATCTTAGGTACCGATATTATGTAATTTGTATAAAGGGAGCAGACATGTGATCGATTTTTTTAAATTTTAGCCAGCATTATAATCCAATATAATTTGCAGAAATTTAGGCAACTGCAGACTACAAGTTAGGGTTTGCATAGGAAGTAGGGATTTTCATTTAGAGAACTTAGATCACCATACGGAAGTTGTGTTAATTTTGATGATCATAATTTCGGCTTAATTCAGTACAACCGCTTGAAAGATATGAAGCTGGAAACGATCATTAATATAAAAAATATCAGAAGGAGCATAGTCACTTCATAAATTTTCACAAATTTGACCAAACAAAATCAACTCAAGTGAACAAAAATCTAGACTATTACATATTTCTGAGGACAGATTGAATTTCGAGTTGCAGAGGGAGCATTAATGTGGTCTATTTCTACTTTCAGACTTTATTTAACGTATGCCAAGTCCAACAGGATTTAATGTAATCCAACAAAATATATGGACGTATGAATATATTCGTCAAATCGGTTACTTGTTTGAAAAATATCACTAAGGTAGTGGTTAATTGGACGAATTGGGTTCAAATTCGGCAAAGCAGTATAAACAAATAGTACGGATAAAAATGTTGATTGCTGCAATATGCTGTTAGAAGTTGCAGAGAAAAAATTTAATTTTCACACTCAATTTGTCAATTTGTATGGGAGATGCCAAAAGCAGAGGGCCAGTATATCTCATTTACAATCCCCGACTATGATTTGGCCATATATTAGTCTGCACAACGAGTTAAGAAATTTTAGTAAACACTACGGCAGTTATACCGATAACGCTCAATCGTCCTGAAATACGTTTGGTCAAAGGATACTTGATATTTCAAACACCTTCTTGTGAGTGTTACTTTCTTGGTCGTTTGCGATGATATACCTTTATTCCTTTGATTGAAGGTACATTAAAATAAGTAACAAAATGAGTGCAAAAGGTTTTAAAACCATTTTATTTTTTGCTTCACCAGCTAACATACAACCCTCTTATAGCAAAGCGTTAGAAAAATATTTATTTTAAGCACATATATTAATTTATACCATGTTTTATTTCTTTCGTCCACAGAAACTGAGTTTGTTTTGTGTCCCTGTTATTTATGCTTTCGCCGCATTCGACCACTAATTTGTCAAAGTGGATAATTTAATAACATTTTTCTTCATGCCTGAACTGAATGTATTTAACGTGCGGAAAAGGAAAAGTTAGAGGAAATAAACATTATAGATATATAATGAATCAACAGCTTATGGTTGTTTTGTTTTTACAATGAATAATTGTCTTAAGCAAAAGAGCCAGACCTGCATGACTCCGGTTTTGTCCACGTGTTTTTTTTTTAGCAAACTCAGCTCACAAATTAAAAGGAACTATATGAACCTACTGTGCGGCCTTTGGAGAAACCTATGGATATATATATACACAAATTTTGAATCTTTCGAGTATGATATTTCTTAAAATTCAAAGAAATGGGGTATGCAATTGGGAAGGTTTTATATCATATACGGTCAAGGCTGACAATGGGGTAGTACCCTGCACTATACTGTCTACAATAAACAAAAAAAACTTTTACCAATGTTTACCAATCATCCCAGAGTCAACTAAACTAAAAGAAAAAAATTGTTGATTTTGGAAGCGAAAAATGGTACATTTTGGCCAAAAGCGTGGTTTCGAGAAGCTATTATGCTTGGCTTTATTATGCTAATTGAGTAGCGATTATATCAAGACATGCAAACTTGGCCCCAAAACTAGCCGACCTAATAAAGAAGACAGAAAAAAGTTGGGAACAATTTTTCTTATATTTGAAAATATTCTTCTTTAAGCTGATGCACTTTTCCAATAGCTTCTATACCCTGTTTACAATAAAAACTCTCAAATTCCTTAAAATATCCATCAACTACCGCAAACTCCACCTCTTCATTGCTGGCGAATCTTTTACTATCGAGCCATTTTTTCAAGTTTGGGAATAGAAAATAGTCCCCGGGAGCTAAATCTGGCGTAGAAGATGTGTAATGAAGTAGTTCGAACTTTAATTCATTAACAATAGTGGATGCATAAACCGGAGTATTGCCTTGATGAAGCAGCACAAACACTTTCTGTTTTCCCAAATGCGGCCATTTTTTCATAATTTCGAAAAAATTGGCATAACATTCGTCATTAACGGCTTTTCTTTCTGAAGATAATAGATAAAAATAATCTCATGCACATTCCAAAGAGCGTCATAGATGCCATGCCCTTGCCTGTAGATGGAACCATCTTCGTCCTCTTTGGATTGTGTTCTCCCATTCCAGTCCACTACTTTGACTGCTACTTTGTCTCAGGTGTGAAGTGGTGGACCCATGTCTCATCCATGGTTGTAAACTGATACAAAAATTCACTACCGAAATGTCTTCACGACGCTGTTTTTACTCTATTGAAAGCTAAGACGGCAACCATCTTGCGCACAGCTTCCTCATCTTCAAGATTTAAATTTTAAATAAAACACAGATATTGTTTCTCTGGCTGTATGACATGTGGCGCCGTCTTGTTGAAACCACATGCCCTCTTCAATTCTAGGCACGAAAAAACTGGTTATAATTTCACGATGCCGAACACTGACTGTTTGTTGACTGTTTGCGCTTGACATGCCTCATTTTCATAAAAAAAGGTCCAATGATTCCTCCAGCCCAAAATCCACTCCACACAGTGGCACGTTGAGGATGCATTTGCTTCTTGTGAATCACTCAAGGATTTTCCTCACCCCAAATGCGACGACTTTGCCTCTTGACGATGCCATCAAGATGGAAATGGGCCTCGTCACTGAAGATGATTTTATCGGCAAAATCATAATTTTCATGTTGTCTCTCCAATACCCATTTAACGAACTCCCCTCGCTGTCCATCGTCAGCTGGCTTCAGTTCCTGAGTCAATTGAACTTTGTATGCATGAAGATGCAAATCTTTCGTCAAAATTCGCTGCATAGTGGATTTGGAGACACCAATTTGCTGAGCTCGGTGTCGAATTGAGGTGGATGGAGTTTGAGCGACATCATAACGTACAGCTGCGACATTTTCGGTACGATCGACCTGGTTGAAGGCGCGTTGTTGTCTTTATATCACTAACAGACCCAGTTTTGGGAAATTTATCCATTAGTCTCTTTACAGTTGACTCTTTTGGAGCATTATTGTGACCCAAATTGATCGCAATTTGCGAACTGTAGCCGCAAAACTTTCACCATTTTGGTAAAACAATTTCACAATGAGAATGCGTTGTTCATTCGTGTAGCGCTCCATTTTTACTAATATCGTACCTCCTGCTAGCAAACAATAACAATTGTTCAAATGTCAAACAATGACACTCCGAATGGCGCCAAATTTAAATCTTGCGTCTTTGTTGGAAAACCCTTTATAACAATTTTTGAAACGTCTATCATTTCAGCTACTTCACGCACCATCAGCCGATTTATTCGATTATTCAAAACCATTTTGTGAATTTTCTTAATCGTGTCTGCTGTGGACATCTCAATTGGTCGAACGAACACTACGGTGTTCGTCTTGGAAACTCGTACAAGATCGTTTAAACCCTGCTACCCAATATTTTACAGTCTTAAACGAAGGAGCAGGCTGTCCCTGAGTAGAATCTAGCTCGATTTTAATATTGGTTGGACTGCGACATTTCAAATAAAAATATAGAATTAATTGAAATAAAATTATTGAATTGACCAATTTTTTCCATGTTTACAAATTCACTGACATCGTTTACTTTTGATGGTTCAAATAAACCATGTGGCGCCTTGAAACTTAAAACATATGTAGAACTGGCTGGTCATTGGAACAACAAAAATATGATAATGATTAAATACGATATGATGAAATTTTGATGCTGTTATATTAAGAAGAACAAATTTTGTCCAGTTTTAAATTTCCTTTCTGTTTATTTATTTGAAAAGTAATACATTATAAAGTTTCTTTAATGACTTTGAAAAATACCAGCATTTAAATGACCTCCACACCCGGATATCCACCTGAGACATCAGTATTTGTTATAGTCTGGAAAATTGCATTACCTCAAAGTAGCCAAATTTGCTAGTTTTGTTTTGAACACTTCCTTCTTGCAATAAACATATTAGAAAAAAATCAGGTGTAGAAAGGTTTCGAAACCTCGGGAGCCAACTGAAAGTGTAGAATTTTCTCTGCAATTCGGCTATAACAAACTATTTTATTGAAAAGACACAGTATCGGACACGTTTGACACAGTTCTGCAAAGAACAACTTTATACCTTCACCTGAAGAAAGGAGGCGTTTAAAGTACCAAATGAATTTGGACCAAATGCGTTTTTTCAGTGTGGTTAACTGGTGGACAAGATAATTGCCATAAATCTTTATGAAATTTCTTAAAATTTGGCACATCTTATTATTTTTACATTATCGTAGCTGGAGATTATAAATGGGCTACGTCAGTCCTCCCCTTCTGGGACTTCCCATACAAATTGACCGAATTTGTGAAATGCAATTTCCTCCCTATACTCGTATATGTAATCTGCAGCAAGTCAAAATTGTGTCCGTTGCACTGTTTCATAATTGCTTGTAAAATTTAGAAAAATCGACCGATGACAAATGACCGATTTAATCCATATATACTGACTTTCGTATTCTCAAATAGGCTGTACTAAAGCCAACTAAATTTGCCATATATGATGTATTTGATAATTTGAGTTTTGAGAACGAAAAAGGGCTACGTTATCGCACCCATTCCGGTTATTTTATATGACTAATTTATCGCAATTCAATTTTCTTCCGTAATCCCTAATTCGTAGCCTGAAGTCACTTAAATTCTCAATTACATTGCTTTATAATACTGTGCAGAGTGTGAAATAATCGACGGAATGATCGCGCCCTCTCTGGTACTTCCCATAAAAAGTACTTCATTTAGCTAATATATTAGTAGATAAGTATCATTCATTTAATTATACTATATTCAATAAAATTTTCCCCTCTTCAAGACGCAAATAGACTGCACTGGCACCCCATTCAAAGTACCACATATACAAATTGACCGATTTAAAAAATCAGTGGTTCTTCTGCATTTACCAAACGGATGACTTCAGCTTTTACCTTACAAAAGGTTTTTAAAATATATGTTAGCCAAATCACCTGATGGAAAATTTTTGTATTGCCTTCATTATTTAGAAATTATCAACCATTTAGTGCTGTAGATGAATATAGACTGCATTACCATGCACCTTAGGCAAATATTAATTAATCGATTTAGGAAAAATCATTTGTCCCTCTATAAATTCTAAAAGGACGACTCCAGCAAGTTATAATTTTGCTTATTCTGTTGTACCCTAATTAATAATGAATTTTGATAAAAAAAAAAAAAACTAAAAATTCACCAAGCACTTTCTGGTACTACTGGCACGATAAACGATCTCAGTAAATTCGTGAACATGGAAAAAATTTGCGAATGCAAAATATTGGACAGCAGAGTTTAAACGAGGCAGTACAAGTTGATAAGGCGAACACAGTAGTGGTCGACCAATTAAGGTGTCTGCGACAGATACGATTAAGAAAATCTACAAAATGGATGATCATCGGCTGAGGTGCGCGAACTACCTTAAATCTGTACATTGTATGCTGGCCGAAGATTTGAAGATAAGAAAGCTGTGCGCAAGAAGGGTTTCGCGCTTGCTTTCAATAGAGCAAAATCAGCATCGTCAAGATATTTCAGTAGAGTTTTTGGCGCTGTTTCACAATTCAGCAATTAAGCCCAATTTTTGCGTCGATTAAGAACCATGGGTGAAACATGCGTCCATCACACTACACCTGAGAAAAAGGAACAGTCAAAGCAGTAGACTGCAATGGGAGAATCGTGTCCAAAGAAGGCGAAGACGGTTCTATATGTAGGCAAGGTCATAATGATGCACATGGGATTGTTTTTATCGATTATCTTCAGAAAGAAAAAACCATCAATGGCGATCAATTTAGGTGATGAAATTATGGAAAAAATACGAATTTGGCGAAAAAGAAAGGGTTGTCTCATCAAGACAATGCTTCAGTTCATACATCTACTATTGAGACGGCGAAAATTAATGAATTCAAGTTCAAAAGTTGCTTCATCACGCATCTTATTTGCAAGATTTAGCTTCATCGTTCTATTCTCTATTTTCCAACTTGAAAAAATGGCTCGATGTTAAAGGATTTGCCAACAATGAAGAAGTGGAGTCTGCGGTTGATGGCTATTTTAAGAAGTTTGACTATTCTTATTATAAACAGGGTATAGAAGCTATTGAATATCGGTGAAAAGAGTGGAGATTGTATTAAATAATGAAGAAAATTTTTCCCAACTTGTTTGTGTCTTCTTTGTTAGGTCGGCTAGTTCTGGACCCGCCCTTGTAATTTAAAATGCGTCATACATATAAGGTTACCCATATTTCGGTTCCAAAATTAAAGTTAAATAAAACACACAAAAAGCCATGATTTCGTTGAAACTTTTATTTCATTGTAGTGCTTGGATCTTGCCATTATGTATAAAATAAATTACCATCTCTGGATTGGGTGAAGCAGTTGATCATTTTGAGCTTCCTCCAACATCATTTTCGAAAAGATACTGCCCAATGACATCTCCAGTGACCATAGTGCGCACCAAAAAGGCACTATGCAATGGCTTTCCCACAGCCACTTCTGGGTTCTCCGAGCCCCATATGCGACAATTTTGCTTATTGACGTAATCACTGAATAAGAAATGGGCTTTATAACTGAAGAAAATTTGTTTTGATTGATAGTCCACGTATGGATCACCCCTTTCGTAGTAAGTTTCGACTATTTCGGTTGTAAAACGATCTGTATTAGTAAATGGCGGACCTTTCACTAAATAAATAAGATTTTAGATGACAGGTATTTAACAGCTGACAGCCTTGCCAGACCGGCGGTTTTGAAACTGCTGTATGGGTATCCTTATGCTTACAACGGAATCAATGTGTATCAATGATATCTAATATTTTTGAAATGACGTCATTTACAAATATGTAAAAATTAAAAAATATTATATTAAACATTATAATACTAAAATTTTTTTGTTGTGCACAGTAGATTTATAAACTGAGCCCTTGAACGAATGTTTAAATTCTTTTTATAATCAGCTATAATTTCACGAAAATCAGAGGTATTATAATGAGTAACCAGATTCCCTATATTTATAAGAACAAAAGTCAGTAGATGAATTGTTACTATAAAATTGAAAAATTTCAAAAAGATATTATTATATCTGATTGTGATATCCTGGATATTGAAATTTACCGTTATAAAGTTAAAGGATTCAGCGCCAAGACGGCTATTATGAAAACTGCTTATAATTATGGCAGCATCAACAGAAATCCGTGTTGTGAAACTTTCGAAAAATTGCTTTTTCCAAAAATTCGATTTTCACATACCCAATCTACTCCTATTTGGCAATCTGAGCCTGAGTCAGTGATTATGTTACATTAAAAGAACATGAAAATTGTCTTTAAATTCAACTTGTCCCTAAATGTCAGAATCATGTGCACCTTCTGTTAAGGCGTCTTTTGCGGCATATTCGTTTTTCTTTTCAGTTACCTTAATTAACAGGTAAATTACCAAAGAGAAAAACTGGTGCGAATTACGTGCCTTGGCATCGTAACTGTTTATGCCAGCGGCAGACACATGGATATCCTTTTCCCCGCAAGGATGCTAGAGCGTGCCGATTGGGATACATGTGAATAGATATCTTATGGTGGTTGTTAACTTTCTTATGTCGTTTATACAAGGAAATGCTTTCCGTTTAACACCATAATAACACGATATGACTTTAAGAAGCATTACCCAATAAAGTTCGGCATTTGAAAAAGATTGCTGATATGGAGTCGAGGAAAGTAGGTTGGGAATTTGTTGTTTAAATTGCTTAAGAGCATGTTATTTTCTCTTTCCTATGGGAGACATGAAAGAACTTTAGATATTTCATGAACTTATGCGCAGTTATACTCGTATTTTATGTTTCAGCTATCGAAAGCCAATATTTAGCAAAGTGCCAAATGAACATTTTGCTAAGCTATCGATACCCCAAAGTAGTTGTAAATTCTTTTGAACTGACGATAACCACTCATTTGGCCATCAAAACATTGACAGAGGGAGGGGTTTGTAAACCAATACTTCTGTGTTGGCAAAACTTGCATGATTTGTATTGTACTTTGTATTGCACAAAGGTATGTAATCTGAATGTATGCAATTAAATAAATGGAATTCGCCTATATTGTCTGTTGTTAAAGTAAATTAAAATATGCAAAGTGACTGTATAAATGCCCTTTCGATCTGTTGTGTTTAATCTCTAACTCATTTATATGAATCCAACTCAATCTTTGTATTTAAACTTCTTCTATGAGCTGCATATTTCATATTTTGGCATGTCATTGCTATAAAATTTGAAAAATGTAAATATCTTAGTCGAAGAATTAACGTAGATGATGTAATTGTTATCAATTTCTTTCGATTGTGATGTTACTTACTTTCTTCTTCTTCTCTCTGGTTAACGAGCATGTAAATGACAAAATATTTTGCTAATCGAGCATTGCAAAAAGGAAGTGAATATGCGGAAAGTTGGAGAAGTGTCATAAATTCGGCCAGGCCGAAGTTTATGTACCCTCCATTATGGATTGCAGTCCACAGCATTATGAACGATATATCAGCGCGTTGTCTTATATACAGGGTGGCGCAATAGAACGTGCATATTGCATCATCTTTTTTTGCGGGGTAGAAAGGTGCGGGCGGGGGGGTGCCTACATCGTTTGGTTGGCGGGCTCATGGAGTCTTAGTCGCTATGAATCACTTCCACGGGAAGTGTCGCGCATTTTGCGTGCGCGCATTTTACGAGAACTCTCATTCACATATTGCTACTAGGCGACTACATTGTGCTGAATATGGACTATGGTGAATTAGTGAAGCTCCAAGTGCAAATTTAATTAAAATATGGTTAAAGCATTTTGAAGGGACCGGTTGAACATTTAAACCACAAGCAAATGGTCGCCCAAGAACATCTGGGACCGAAGACAATGTTGAGAGAGTTATGGAGTCAGTACGAGGATATCCACAAATGTCGACTCGCAAGAGATCGTCTGTCTTACAATTATCGCGACGAAGTTTGCAACGAATTTTAACATTGGATCTTAAACTGCATCCGTATAAGCTGCAATTAACACAAGAATTAAAAGGGTCTGACTAGAAATTTTCCAATTTTGACAATTTTCTCTGACGAGGCTCATTTCCTTATGAATGGGTTCGTAAACCGTCAAAATTGTCGTTACTGGAACAGTGAAAATCCCAAAATCAAACACCAGAAACCATTGCATACTCCTACAGTGACAGTCTGGGCAACAATCTCTGACAGAGGAATAATTGGTCCTTTCTTCTTCGAAAATGCGCGGGGCCAAAACGTCACGGTTAATACGGAACGCTATGTTGAGATATTGGACGGATTTTTGGATCCAGAAATTGAAAGTTCAAGAATAGTGAATTCCAGAACTTGGTTCCAATAAGATGGAGCTACCTGTCACACATCAAATGACTCCATGGCGGTGGTGAAGCAGATATTCCCTGGTAGACTGATTTCGTAAGGAGGTGATATCCCATGGCCCCCACGTAGTCCAGACTTGACGCCTCTTGACTTTTTTTTATGGGGATACCTCAAACACAAAGTCTACAGTAATAATCCAAGAAACATCGTTCAGCTCAAGGAGAATATCCGTGGTAAAATGGCAGCCATTACGCCAGTATTACTGAAGAAAGTTTTCAATAATTTTCGTTTGCGGTTAAAGGAGTGCCGTCACCATTTAGATGATGTTATTTTTAAAAAATAAACTCCAATTATTACTCTACCATGCCTTAGATTTATTTTAACCATACCTTTTGTATTTATGTTGTAATCTATTTTTTAAATATGCACGTTCTGTTGCGCCACCCTGTACTACAACCTGTCAGGGAATTAATCAATCAAATACAAAATATTTATGACTCATTCAAATTTATGGTATCAAAGTTGCCTTCAAAGATAGCTCCTTCCGAAATAAAACACCTATGCCTATGAATATTTACTCATTATAATATTTTCCGAACATATTTTCCGGAAAAATCTTCAGGTTTCTCCGTGAATTCAAATCTATGTCTTCTATCAATTGAAAACGCGTTCGTCGAGTGCTATTTATCTCTTCACTCTCTAATTATTGTTTATTTACAATGATAACCTTGACAGATGACGCATTATCGTGGTAGAAAATCCATGAATTTTCTACGAATTTTCAACGAATTTGCTCTCTGAGTCGCCGCACGACGCCCAAATAATATTCTCTATGTATTGTCTAACCTTCTGGTAAGAATTCCGGGTACGCAACACCACGATAATCAAAGAAAGTAGTTAACTTTGCACTGACTTTTGATTAGCTTTAACACCTTTTTTTGGATTTGGCTTTGTTGGAATGTACCATTTCGAAGCTTTTTGATTAATTCGTGAGCCAAATATCAAATACCAAATACTCGTAGAGTCGGAATTAAATCGTTTCAGTAAGTCTTCAGTGACCTTTACGCTATCATAATTTTCAAGAACTATTTGAAAGGGAACGTGTTTTATACTCAACTAAGTACATATTTCTACGCATATTATTTAATTAACGAATAATTGGTAAAATTTTTGAGAAATGCGCGCCGAATCATTGTTATGTAAATAAAGACTTAAGAGGGTTTTTAAATGAAGATCAGTAGATGTAATGTAATGTAATAAGATGTAATGGTATGAATAGATTTTTGAAACATTGAAAGTTCATTGCGTATCTATTTGAAATTTAAATGATGACATTATTGATGTTGACTTCAGTTGGAGATGTTAACCACTGAAAAGGCTGCCAAAACTTCTACCACAACTCGCTTTGGAGTCACCCGTATCACCCATATACTCGTACGAGTACAAGAGCTTCTGATAAAATCGATTCACTGTAAGTCTCCTGCAGCATATTCAGCGTTCGGTACACAAAATTTCATTTACAGTACCAACTTTGATACAAATTCTTTGATGTTTTTATCCATTGCAAAACTCATAAAATATATTCAAAAGCCAGTAATATATCGCTCTCAAACTCTGTGCCAGTATTAAACACAGTTGTGCCAAAATAATGAGAGAAAACATTTCAAGAATCCATTTGAGCAGGGTTTTTAAATGATGAAGTCCCGGTGTAAATGAACTGTATAATGTAAATGAACTACTCTTCATCCACCTATCGCAATTCATTCTACTTTCAGTCTTGCATGGTATAAACTCGTGACATTTTGCTCCAAATTTGTTAACGTGAATATAGGCCAATTTCATTTAGGATATGTGAATTATCAAATCGTAATCACACGATATTGATTTATTGAATATATTTGATACCATAAACGTGTTACTCTATGTATAGAAAAATAAATATTCTCAACGTTGAATTACTATATTTCGGAAATGATATCGGAATTCACATATTCGGTTAATAAACACACTATGCATTCGGGAGGGGTCCTGCACACAAATATTGTGCTTGTAATTTCTGATCTTATCCTTTTTGCAAAATTCAAAATGAATGTACACAGAAATTTCATTAACTTGTTACATTGCTCTAGAAATATGGCTTAATACATCCAATGGCCACAAAACGAATAGAGCTAACACACACATGTAACCATTTATCACGTAAAGAATATCAACTTACTTATATAATATGTATTGCTAAAATATCAGCTTCATCATGCAGTCATTTGAAATCTGATAAAGCTTTTGAATCAGCGAAAAAATAAAAACACAACAAACACAATGGCTTGATGTCGATGAGTATTAACTGAAATCCTTACGAGTTTTCGAACCTCATGTCTCATGTCAACGCACTCGTAATTTGTAGAAACATTAAGATGCCATTAGTGAAGATAACCAACATTTCTTTATCCGTGTTCACGCCGCAGAAATCCACACATTACCATTATTCATTCCTCAGCGACAGAAAGACACTTAATGAACACAATCACATATTTGTTACATAGATAGCTTATTTCAAGAATAATTGAAAGTGGGTGTGTATTGCAAAGGATAACGTAACCTTAGAGCAAGATGGAAGCTGTAATTATATGAAATACACCAGCACTTACTAAAGGTATTCGCAGCAATTATTTGGGTCAATATATATGGGGATGGCGCCATTGGAATGCCATCGGATTGATTTAATCTCAAACAAATAACTTTTGCTCCCAATCTTTGCAATTTTTCTATCTAATAATCTCGGGAAATTGGGCGTAAATTTCGGGGATTTTGAGGATTATGGAATGGTTTTTAAATTTTCATATATAGGAATGAGATGGCAAAAAAAATCGCCAGGAAAGATAGTTTTACACCAACAAACAAAACAAAATGTTTTAATAACCTTACAATGTTATTACAGAGAGGAAAAGCGTTGTCAATGTTTGTGAAACTTCTTACAACCTCACACAGCCTAACATAGGATTATCCATTTTTCGGTTTCAAAAGTAAAGTTAAATAAAAAACACATAAAACTATGATTTCGATGAAACTTTTATTTAATTATAAAGCTTGGATCTTGCCGTTATGTACGAAATACAATGCCGTTTAAATGACCGCCTCTGGATTGACATCGGCAGTGGATCCTTTTGAGGTAAAATCTGACCAATTTTTCGCACATTTCGAAGGTTTCTCGGCAATAGCACGACGAATGTTGTTTTTCAAATGCTCCAACGTATGGGCATTATCCGCATAAACGCCGTCTTAAACGTAGCTCTACAAAAGAAGTGTAATGGCGTCAAATCGCATGATCCTGGTAGCATAATGACTTCGCCAAAACTTAAAATTGTGCTTTCTGGAAACTTCTCATGCAATAAAGCCATGTTATGTGGCTCATAGCACCGTCTTGTCGAAACCACACATCGTCGAGTTCAGAATGTTCAATTGCAGGCTAAAAAAAGTTGATTATCATACGCCCATAGCGCTTTGAACTGACGTTTTTTCCAGCGCCATTTTCGAAAAAATACGGCCCAATGACACCTTCAGACCATAATGCAATCACTTTTCCACAATCACTTCTGGGTTCTCTGAGCCCCATGTGCGACAATTTTACTTGTTGACGTAACCACCGAATTTGAAATGAGCTTAACCGCTGAAGAAAATGTTGTTCGAAAAATCAGCATTGAAAGCCTGTTGCCGTATCACCCAATCAGCATATCTACGGCGTTGTGAATGGTCAACCGGCTTTAATTGTTGCATTAGTTAGACTCTATATGTGCAAATCAAATTGCAAAATATGCCAAAAAGAGCCGTAAGATCGGCCCAATTGCTGAAAACGCCGTGGAATTGACAAATTTGGGTCATGCGCCACACTTTTACTAACAGCAGCGATTTTTTCGGCAGTGCGTACATTGCGATGATGCACAGGCCTGCCTACATCTACAGGGTGGCGCAACAGAACGTGCATATTTAAAAAATAGATTAAAAAATTAATACAAAAGGTATGGTTAAAATAAATCTAAGACCTTGTAGAGTAATAAATGGAGTTTATTTTTTAAAAATAACATTATCTAAATGGTGACCCTCTCTACGACGGCACTCCTCTAACCGCAAATCAAAATTATTGAAAACTTTCTTCAGTAATACTGGTGTAATAGCTGTCATTTCACCACGGGTACTCTCCTTGAGCTGAACGATGTTTATTGGATTATTACTGTAGACTTTGTCTTTGAGGTCCCCCACAAAAAAAGTCAAGAGCCGTCAAATCTGGACTACGTGGGGGCCATGGGATATCACCTCTTTTCGAAATCAGTCTGCCAGGGAACATCTGTTTCACCACCGTCATGGAGTCATTTGATGTGTGACAGGTAGTTCCATCTTGTTGGAACCAAGTTCTGGAATTCACTATTCTTGAACTTTCAATTTCTCGAGCCAAAAATCCGTCCAACATCTCAACATAGCGTTCCGTATTAACCGTGACGTTTTGGCCCCGCGCATTTTCGAAGAAAAAAGGACCAATTAATCCTCTGCCAGAGATTGTTGCCCATACCGTCACTTTAGGACTATGCAATGGTTTCTGGTGTTTGATTTTGGGATTTTCACTGTTCCAGTAACGACAATTTTGACGGTTTACGAACCCATTCATAAGGAAATGAACCTCGTCAGAGAAAAGGATATTGTCAAAATTGGAAAATTGATTAGGCATTTCATTAGCAAATGCGAGCCTTGCTATGAAGTCAGACTCTTTCAATTCTTGTATTAATTGCAGCTTATATGAATGCAGTTTAAGATCCAATGTTAAAATTCGTTGCAAACTTCGTATAACTTTTCTATTCTCTTCAAATTTCTTTATAATGTTGCAAATTCCTTGCACAGTAGATCGATTATGACAACCATAATCGGCCCGTAGTGCATGAAAAGTGTCCATGTTGAATAACCACTTTTGTAGTAAGTTTCAACTATTTTAACGCATTCTTGGGTTGTTAAACGATCTATATTCGTAAATAGTAAACTTTAACTAATATATAACATTTCAGATGACAAGTATTTAACAACTGACAGCTTTGTCAGACCGGTGGTTTTGAAAACGGCTTTATTTTGCAGCCCATAACAGACGAGTGAAAATTAGCCAGATCCTATTTAATTTGAGCGATTTAGTGAAGCTCAATAATTATCGTCAAAATGTAAAATATCCCTTATGTGAACTTACTTACAAACATTCTCAAATTACGAATATTTATCAACATCACATTTGTCTTCTAATTTGTACACAAGTCCAACAGTTCGAAATATTTTATATTTAATTTTCGTCCAATTTCAGTCGTGGTCGATTTTAACATTGGCTTGGCATAGGAGGAAAGTACTTGCAACGTGACAACCATTCAGTACTATTTATTCAGCACGTTTATATAGCTGTAGAATAACATTTTCGGATACATTTTTTAACATATTTTATTTATTAAATCTTTCGGGTAATACAGCAAAAACTAATGTTGTAAAAGCAGATATCGCGTAATAGTCTGCCGACACATGCCTAACTGGTTAATGGTTAACTGGTTGAACATTAAATTATAATAAATGTAGAAGTATTAAATATATGCCTATTGGCTCGATATCTGGTTTTTATATACAGGGTTGCCCATATTCGACGGACCCATCTGGCAACGCCATAACTTTTGACAGAGATGTCAGATCGCTTAATGACATACCGCGTTTGAAGCGTCAGTCCAAGCAGATTTTTACCATGGAACAATACACGCCACGCGAGCGCTCTGAAATAGTTGAAATTTGCATTCAACAGAGGAAGTCAATTGTGAAAACTCAACGTGCTTTTAAAATATCAAAAAATGTGAGAAGTGCGCCTTCTAAGAACACCATTAAGCGTTTATACGAAAAATTTTCGACTGGTGAGGCTCTTTCTAATCCGAAGAGGCCAAATAAAAGTCGACCAAGGCGATCGGCCGAGAATATCGCTGCCGTCCGAGCCAGTGTTGAGAGGTCCCCAAGAACACCCCAAAAACGCCGTTCTCAGCAGTTGGGCATGGCTCGGTCCACTTTACAACGGATTATTCGCATTGATTTGCATTTGTTCCCGTACAAAATTCAATTGACGCAAAGATTGTTGCCTGCGGACAAACCTCGTCGATTGGAATGGGCCCAACGAGTCATCGAAATGGCCGATGATGACGAGCAATTTTGGAACAAAATTATCATGTCCGATGAAGCCCATTTCACATTGAATGGGACCGTAAATAAGCAAAATTGCCGTATTTACGCCACTGAAAATTCTCAGGAGATTCAAGAATTGCCTCTTCATGACGAAAAAGTCACAGTTTGGTGCGGCGTTAGTGCGAAAACGGTCATTGGGCCGTTTTTCTTCCAAAACGAAAATGGCCATGCTGTTACCATCAACCAGGAGCGTTATCGCGACATGATGACCAATTTTGTGTTGCCAATTATTCGTCGAAAGTGTATGAGGCAGTTCTGGTTTCAACAAGACGGCGCTCCACCGCACACAAGTCGCATAACAATCGATTTTCTGAAGAATTTGTTTCCGGGCCGTTTGATGTCGAAAAGTGGTGATTTGGACTGACTGCTGACTTCTTCTTGTGGGGACATTTGAAGTCAAAGGTTTACGTTAACAAGCCAAGGACCGTAGAAGAGCTCAAGGACAACATTCGTGAAGAAATAGCCGCTATTCCGGCCGAAATGTTGGCGAAAACGATGGAAAATACTGCAAAAAGGGCACAATACGCCATCAACGCCAGAGGCGGCCATTTGAGAGATATCATATTCAAAAATTGATGTAAACAAATCTACTTGGAACAAATTAAATGAATAAGATTGCCAACCGCCAAATTTTTATTTTTTTCTTTGATTTTTTTTTTAAAAACATGGGTCCGTCGAATATGGGCAACCCTGTACTACGAGGGCGGTCCCAAAATTAGCCGATCTAACAAAAAACGCACAAAAAATGGGAAAAGTTTTCTTTACTTTTTAATATAATCTCTTTATAGCTCGATACATTTTTTCTAGCGATATTCAGTCCCTTCTGTAACTTGTATATAGTAAGAATTGTCAAACTCCTTAAAATAGCTATCAACCGCAGAGTCCACCTCTTTATAGTAAGCAAATCTTTCACCACGGTGCCGTTTTTTCAAGTTTGGGAATAGAAAATTATCCGAGAGAGTTAAATCTGGCGAACAAGTTTCGTGATGAAGCAATTCAAACTTTAATTCTTTCACTTTGGCCATTTAATACTAGATGTGTGAACTGGAGAATTATCCTGATGACACAACACCTTCTTTTTTTTGCACCAAATGCAGTCTTTTTTATAATTTCATCACCTAAACGTTGCAATAAATTAGAATAATATTCGCCATTGTTGGTTTCCCTTCCTGAAGATAACCAATAAAATAATCCCATGCGCCTCTCTAACAACCAGATGCTATGACCTTGCTGCAGATTGAACCGCCTTCTACTTCTTTGGCCACGGTTCTTTCACTCCAATCCATTGTTTTAGTTGGTTGTTCGTTTTAGGTGTGAATTAGTGAACCCATGTCTCATTCACGGTTGTAAATCGACGCAAAAATTTGGCTTTATTGTAGTGAAGCATCGCCAAACCGACCAGACTCTACAAAAACTTCTTCACGATGCTATTTTTCTCTTTTGAAAGCGAGCGCGGCACCCATCTTGGGCACAGCTTTCTCATCTTCAAATCTCTGGTCAATATACGTTGTATAGGAATCTCTGAAATACTTATTATTTCAGCTAGCTAACGCACCTTCACCATTTTTTTAATTTTCTTAACCGTATCTGGCGTGAACACCTCAATTGGTCGACCACTACGGTGTTCGTCTTGGCAGCTCGGAAAATTCGGCCTCGTTTAAACTCTGCTACTCAATATTATACAGCCGTAAAAGAAAGATCAGACTCCTCCAGAGTAGAATCTAGCTCGACTTTAATATTGGTTGGACTGAGACCTTTCAAATTGAAATATTGAATTACATAACGGTGATCAATTTTTCCCCTGTTTACAAATTCACTGAAATCGTTTACTTTTGATGGCTCAAATAAAAATACTAAACAACATGGTGTGTTGAAACTTAAAACATATGCTTTATAAGGCTGCCACTTTTCATCAAGATATTTTTTTTAAATTACTCTCATCATCTATACGGCTAGTTTTTGAACCGCCCTCGTATTTCCCCATCGCCGTAAATAAAATCAACAATGTTAGTGCAAATACTAAATGAAGAATTTTGTTTTTAAACACATTTTATTTCAGGGGTGGCAATCGCTATGATCAAACTATACCGATTGTGTTGATTGAGCCACATTTTGTGAATGGACAAAAATGCTCCAGACAAAATGTCCTTTAGCGAAGAAAATTCGTCGTAGTTATAAGAAGAGTAAACAGATATTTCTGTTCCACTGTAAGTTATTATCCCACAACGCATTTGCGTTGCCGGTTTCTACACACAAGCCAAAGGTCACAAAGATGTTCTAATTGTTCTATTTGTTTTGTATATCCATTGCCAGCTGTTATGCTCTGGTGAAGGGTACGACGACCCCTTATCTAATATTTTTGATCTCAAGTTCATTTTTTTCCTTTGCTGTTAATATTTTGGCTAATGAAAAAGCAACATCAACAAAAATTTTACTTCTTTATCTTTCAGTTTATTACCATCCCACGAAAAAACGCATTTACTTATATTAGTAACATTTAGGAAGTTTTGATGGTGTGTTGGGTAACTAGTAATACTATTTTTATCTTTCCGTGTAAGAAATTTATTTATTGAAATGTGTTTAAAACGTTCCAATTCAGGTAGCTACAAATTCGCATGAATCCACCCAAAAGCCCACTCAATTTAGGTCAAAGGAATTTTTTTTTCTTTGCATTGCATACGTTTATTTATTTGCTTATGATGATTGGCCAGGGATGTGTTTTGTGAACAAAAATATTAGCACACAGAACCAGTGCTGCCAACTTTATGGAATACATTGCAAAAATGCATTGTTTAAAATCAGATTTGGGTTGAAAACTTTGTGTTTCTCGATTAAATTAAATATACGTTAAGCAGGGTATAATATAAAGTACTAATGGATTAATGAAACAGTATTTTTATGTTTAAAACGAATTACAATAATCCGAATAAGATCTTCAATACCTTTTCTTTTTAAAACTAAATAATATTCAAATAGCAGTCTGCAAAACATTTATAATATAGAGTGACCTTTTAAGATTTAAGTTTTTCAGGTTGGCAGCACTGTTTGGTAATGGCGTCTAAACGTCATCTGTCAAAGTGAAAAGTGTACAGTACATATACTCTGCCATTTCATCATGGAAAGACTAACAGACGAGCAACGATTGCAAATTGTTGAAATTTATAATCAAAATTTTGATACGACCATTTTATGGTCGTCGTAATCGACCTGCTGAATCAACAATTGGTGCTGTTATCTCCAAATTTGGCACCAAGTTTACTTTGTTGGATATAAAACTATCGATTCGCATACTTAGAGTGCATACCAAAGAAAATATTGCAGCCGTAGCGACCAGTATTAATGACGATCGTGAAATGTCAATTCGTCGCCGTTCTCAGCGATTGGGATGTGTTACTCAACCACAAGGAATTTTTTTGCCCCAGTTGGATGAGTTGAACTTGGTTGGCATGTGGTTTCATCAGGACTTTATTGCATGGGCGGTGCAATATGCCACACTGGTCGTGAAACAATGGATATGTTGAGGGATGAATTTGCTGAGCAGCTTATCTCTCGATTTGGCCCTGTGAGTTGGCCCCAAAATCTTGCGGTTTAACGCCTCTTAATTATTTCTTGTGGGGTTATGTCAAGTCGTTAGGATATGTGGACAAGCCGAAAACTATTAAAACCTTACAGGATAACATAACACACGTTATTCGTGGAATAAAGGCCGAAATGCTCGAAAAAGTGACGAAAAATTGGACGTTCCAAATGGACATTTTAAGACGGAGCCGCGGACAACATTTATATGAAATTATCTTTAAAAAATAAATGGCAAACACCAATTTATTGATTTCAATAAAAAATTTTGATATATTATGCAAATTTGAGTGTTTTGTTCGATCTTAAAAAAAAAACTACGATTAAAAAATCACCCTATATGTCCAGAAATAATTGGGTTTTGGAACTTATATTTGTAGCTAAGTTAGTCTAAAAGTTCAGTGTGAAAAGTAATAGTGAATTTTTATAGGAACTTGAAATTATTGTCGACATTTGTCCGATAATATTTCTATATATAAAAAAATTTCGTCAGTGTTTGTGTAGTTTATCCATTTCATAACGTATTTAAACGAGTGCCTATGAATTTCAGATAAATAGATAAATTTATTTCCGGTTTGCATTGAATTTGTTTTAATTATTTCTGTTTTAAAACTACGGCAAAAGACAAAAATAATATTTACTTCCAACTGATTTTCAAAAGAATAAGAATAAATCATCTTTTCTTACCTCCTTTTTGCTGAAAAAGAAAAACGCCAAAAACTAATCACTTATCTTTCATACTGGCAACACTACACAGAATTTATTTACATTTGTGTATAAATATTTGTCAATAAATAATGTGCGAGCAAATTCACATATGTTAGCGTTGTAAAAAAGCAAGTTTACATTCGCTTTAAATAACATTTGCTTTAGTAGTGATTTACGGATATGTTAGGCAACTTTTAGTCAACGTTGCAGTTGTTAACAACATTTACACGCTTGTCGATGATTTACTTTGTATTGGTCTTCGGGGCATGAGGTGGCGTTTTTGAGGATATCTCCTATAATTTTGAAACCAATTGCCTTTACCACGCCTGCCTATCCGAATGATGAGCATTTTATATTATGGAAAGTGCTCTTATTATGCTTTTGTGGCGAGGACTATATAGAAACATGATGCGCGGCATTTCAGGAATCCACAAGGCGATCAGTAAACACTGATAAGAAAAGGTATATTCGAAGCGAAGATTTACTATGTCATGATTATGGCTTTGCAATGCGAACTACAAGTTTATAAACCCAGATCGTCTGCTGTTGGTAGCTAAGATTTATTCCAAAGTTTACAGAACCCAACAATGAATAGCCTCTACGAACTAATGTCATAAATAGCACGATTTGTGCCCCATATCATGATACGACCGTACAACTGCTTGAAATATGTGAATCTAAGAACACATGTATTAAACTAGTCATTTGTGCGGGATGTAGGTTAAGCAGCCAATTTTTTCAATTTTTGCCAAGTATTGTACGGCAATTTAGTGAGCAAACAGAATTATGGAGAAAAATTTTTACAATTGGGTTAATTTATATAGAATATATATAGAATATATATATATAACAAAAGGGGCGGTTCAATATTTTCAATCTTTAACTACGATCTGGAGAAATATTACATTTTAGCAGGTTGTGAGAAATTCCATAAAATTTACGACGGTTATCGTGTCCACCAGCTGTTCAGCTGGCCAGACAAACGATCATTCCTCTATCGGCTTCAGAAACCATGAAACACGGTTGGTCCAAAGAAACTTAAAGTGATTCTGTGGAGTGAAGTTGTGAGAAGTGCATTGAAGCAGATTTGTTATAATCTAGAAATAGTGCCACGTCTTTCCATCTTTACGTCTGCCTGGCTAAACGACAGGTGGGCACGTTAACTACAATAAATATGTATCGTAAAAAATATCGGATTGTCCATTGAGTGGTTTCAAAACCACCGGTCTGGCAAGGCTGTCAGCTGTTAAATACCTGTCATCTGAAGTGTTATTTATTTAGTGAAAGGTTCGCTATTTACGAATATGGATTGTTTAACAACCGGAGAAAGCGTAGAAGTAGTGAAAACTTACTACAAAAGTCGTGATTCAATCTTGGGCACTTTTTGCACATTACGGGCTGATTAGGGTCATCATGATCTAACTACTATGCAAGAAGTAGGCAAGATTATAAATAAATTTGAAGAGATAGGAAGCGATACAGATGTGGTCAGGTCTATGTATAATCGCAAATATTGCAATATCAGGTCTATGTATCACTGCCGAAAATATCGTTTTTATTAGTGAAAGTGTGACGCATAATCCGATTTTGTCGATTCCATGGCGTTTCCTGCAATAGGGCCTATCTTATAACTCATCATGGCGTATTTTGCATATAGGCTCTAACTCACGCAACAATAAAACCGACTGATCATTCACACCGCCGTAGATATGCTGATGGGATGCTGCAGCAACAGGCTTTCAATTCTGATTTTTCGGACAAAATTTTCTGCAGCGTTGAAGCTCACTTCTCAGTCGGTGGTTACGTTAACAAAAAAAAAATTGCCGCATTTGCGGATCAGAGAACCCAGAAGTAATTGTAGAAAAGCCACTGCATCAGGAAAAAGTAACTGTTTGGAACGCATTATGGCCTGGAGGTGTCAATGGACCGTATTTTTTCGAAAACGATGCTCAAGGAAATGTTACCGCCAATTCAGAGCGCTGTGGTTGTATGATAACCTGCAATTGAAGGTTATGATCTGAACGACATATCGCTTCAACAAGATTTTGGTTTTATTGCATGAGAAGTTTCCTGAAAGCGTAATTTCACAATTTCGTGACGTCAATTGACTACCAAGATCATGGGACTTGACGTCGTTAGATTTTTTTTGTGTGTCTAAGTCAAAGACCGTGTTTACGCTGATAATCCTCAAACGACGGAGCATTTGAAAACCAAAATTCGTCAAGTTACCTAGAAGGTATCAATCAAAATGTCCGAAAAACTGGTCGGAAATTACCTCAAAAAGATCCACTGCTACAGTCAATCCCGAGACGGTCACTGAAATAATATTGTATTTCATACATAATGGTCAGGTCCAGGCAATGTAATGAAATAAAAGTTTCATTTTAAACATAGCTTTATGTGTGCTTTATTTGACTTTACCTTTGAAAACGTAAAGTGGATAACCTTTTATTTGTTAGTTAAATGACGACACATTTTCAGGCATTGATCGGTATCACTCTCATATTTAAGTCTTCTCTTTGAGGGATCATTTATATGGGGGCATTTCCAGAGTACATCTTTGGGAGCAGTACTTCTTTTCTGCCAATATCCCTACGCCGTCCAGATTTGGTTTAACTCCTGTTATCGTACAGTGGGCTGCAAGTATTGGAAAGGAATATATTTTTATCGCGCTTTATAAATTGTTCAACTTCATTCGCATGCTCGTATGTCATACAATTTTTCCTTATTTTTTTTTTTGAATTCTAAAAGTTTTAAGCAATGCTGCAAAGAGTAGAAAGTTTCTTACTGGAGGTAATTGGTGCCAGTTTATTGTTTTATTTGTTGGCAAACAAGCAAAACTGGCAAGTGATCGCAGGCTTGCAACTGAAACATTTCTAACAGTCAATAGCAATAAAGGTTGTTATCATCATTCAAAAAATACGTTTACATTCTCCGTAATTGTACGAGTACATGCAGCAATGGAAGACAGAATGAGGGAGTAATATAGGATAAAACTTCTCCATAACTCCATAATGCAGGGTGGTGCAGCAACTGTGCTACAATAAGAAATTCAAATAACTTTTTTTAATCAATATATTTATTATCATAATTTTCTTTTTTTGTAAAATTGTTGTTTACATCATTTTATATAACTAACTGCTTTAGAACCATAAATGAACTCCATGCTCATTCACGCATATGCGACACCTGATCAGAAAATTATTCATCGCGAATTGGAATTGCCTCAGTTATTATTTTAATGAACTGTTTGAATTCAGTCAAATTACTTCGTTTCGCTTTCTATCACCTCTTGCTTGACATAACCCCATAAAAAACTCTGGTGCAGTCAGGTCAGGTGACTTTGGGTGCCGGTGGAAATTGGAGATTCCGGATATTAATTTGTTTGGGAATTTTTCTTGGAGCTCCGCCATAACCGATCTGGCTATGCGTACAGTTGTCCCATCTGGTTGGAATCAAATGCTATTGAAACAGATACGTCTTCGACGCAATTCTGGGTGAAAAAAATCTACTTTGAAATCTTTAAATGAGGGTGC